>JAJHUR010034856.1:0-38628 GCA_027495735.1 Lutjanus campechanus | reverse complement strand
GTGATGTATTTTTTGAGCCTTGGAAAAAAAAAACTAAATATGCTCAGATGACCTAAGGATCATTTTATGAAGAAATGGTAAACTTTCATTGTATATTTCAACAACCTGTCTATGTTGTTTCCTGAATGAGACTCACCTGTCTGGTGGATGATCACGTAAGAGTGGAATATTGCTTTAAGGCTAGCTGCCTGGGTGGGTGAATGGGTTTGTTTGAATTTGAGTGTTTTTGCTGTTTTTTGTTTGTTTTTTCTTCTCAATTGTGATTTGTTAAAAAATAAAAAAACGTAAGGACTTGGGCTTTAAATTTTGTATGTCATACTATACATTTCTACTAATAAAGTACAGACCAGACACCTTTGACACAAACTGACGTGTTAAAACACCAAAGTCAGGGGCGGACGTTTCACTCAGTTGGTGGAGTGTCCGACCCATGTATGGAGGCTGTTAGTCCGCTGGTTCGGCTCCCGCCTGCAGCCCTTTGCTGCGTGTCATCCCTGCTCTCTCTACCCCCTTTCCTGTCTCCACTTGAGCTGTGCTATAAAATAAAGTCAAAAATGGCCAAAAACAAAAAACAAAAAAACAAAAACAAACAAACAACAACAAAAAACCCCCCACCAAAGTCACACAATAACACAAACAAATTAATAACTACCATTGTCCGTGAGGTAAAATTAAAATTTTTTGAGTCTGATGCCATTGAAGAACGCATAGATGACGGCTTCAGTTCCGCATTAGAAAAGGCAAAGTAAGGCGGCGAAAATATTCTGAATACAACATACACTTAAACTGATACTGATATTTTAGGTGGTCATTTTTTTCAGCAGCTAAAACACATTTTGTTGCTGCCCCCGTTTACAGTGGTTCACACACAGCACTGCAGCTTCCGTGTTGGGACTCCTGAGGAAGCTGTCAATACGTGAACTGCCACATCCACACAGTCTTGAAAAACGGCAAAGCAACAAAAGGTTTTCTGATAGTTCTGAACATTTATTTTCACTTAGATCTTTGTGGATTCTTAATGAAAAACTTAACTTTAATGTTATACATGCTGTTTTCTATTTAAAGCCATGTTTCAGGCTTTAAGTAAGTGGGGTATTGAGACCTGAATTTATACAGTATTTCATCATTTTTTGTGTTTGTTGTCACCAACTTCTCTACAGAGATTGCTGCCGTTGGCTAGCACTGTCAGCAATGTGATGCACGCCTTCTCTCTTCATATTCCAAAACTCCCACCCACATTTATGAGCCAAGTGTCATGAACTTATATCTGAATTTGACTTTATGGGAAGTCAAAATCTCTCATGTTGGCAGGAAGCTTCAACTGCCAAAGGGATATGTTTAGTAAATAGCAACAGCAAACATCTGGCCCTCTAATTTTAATTAGCCTCAGCTAACAGTTGGGCTTTGCAGTAACTTGTGCCATGAATTGATCTTTATAAAATCTCATGACCTTTTGAAAAGAAAAAAAAAATCCATAAATTGACTGAAACTGCTCTGTTTGAGAGATGAAAAATTTTGAGACGATATCCAGGCCAGTGAAAAGTCAAATAGACCAAGAGTATTTAATTTTAAAAAATCAAACTGTTTGGTTGTTGAGTTTTTAATATTTGTTTTGTGTGTTCTGTGCTCACAGTACATTCTGAAAATGAGCTCTGATCTTCAAGCCTAAAGTATAATTTTGATGTTTTTGAAATGATGAATGCTGTGTTCTGTTGTTGGGAACGTCTGACAGTTCATAGATCTTTTATATTTTGACAGACTGGTTCTCTATATAAAGAGTATCAGGTTTAACTACTCTCTCCAAACCTCTGCATAATGTTTGTTAGTTCAGTCCCTTTGGGCCTTTACAGTACCACAAAGCATGTTATTGTATAAACTTCTAAAGCACAAGCTTTTGTTGAACATCCTGCTCCTGTGTAATATTATAGTTGCATACAGTATATGGATGCAGCCATCAGTAACAATCTAATTCAGCTTTATACTGTATTTCACTCAGTGTGATCCACTTTTGCACCAATTCATTTGCTAAAGAAGGCCTGTGTGCAGACCTGAACAGTCCATCTACTCAAGGCACATGACCTATAAAGAGTCCAGTTCAACATAATGCATCTCATGCTCTCATATATATCTGTCTCTTTGTTAGACACTAAATCTGTTTGTTTTTGTTCAAGGGGTTATAGAACTAGCTTACTACAATGTCAACTGTCCATCAAACTGCTCCAGCTGCCATATCATAATTCCATTTACGTCAGCTATCTGGGAATTTGGTTTAATGCTAGGACTGTGTGACAAAACAACACATGACCATGGGATGGCAGTTTACTGCACCTGCCTTAATAATTATGTTTTATTGGACTTTATTGAAGCATACTGTCATAAGAGTAGCGTAGCTCCATTAAGGAATAGGGCAGCGCATAAGTGTGTGTGGTCTGCAAGTCACGGAGAGCAAGCAGCTGTTGAGTGAGGTGCTGTTTATAGCAAAATAGAAAGTTAAACTTAACACTAAGCTGTCAATGTGGCAGTAAATGTACAGTTCAGGTTATAGTGTCAGATAATAAATGCTGCAGCCTCTCAAGACCTCAAAGTAAGCTAAGCAGGAAAAGGTAACATTAAGGTAATGCTAATGCTAGCGCTGTACCTTTATTACTTGGATCTCGTGCAACTGACCCTTCGTTAAGCACTGCGCCCCTTAGTTACTGTTGCTAAGCCTGCCAAGCTTCCATTCTCACACTGCATATATGCAGTTCACAGTGATAATGGTGGCAGATTTAACATTGAAAATGTGAGTAAGTCTTGAAACATGCGGTCTTTGATTCTTTAGAGAAGTAAAAAAAAGCAGTTTCTCATTTCTGGCTGATGACAGTGGATTTTGTTGGTTAAAATAATGACTCACAAACAGATTTCGTAAGTGTAGCTGGCTAGAGTAAGCTAATGCCAACTCCTTGAGCTGGCCGAGACATCTCTAGCTGATGTTTCAATGTTTCCATCTGACATGTTTTAAAACAAGAACCCTGTTAAAGTGTATTAAACATGTAAAGTTACCTGGCAGCTGTGTACATTATATAACGACAACAGACTGAGGCAAAAGCTAGCTACATCTCAGCAAACATTGGCTGGATGGTGAAATGTGGCTGCATACCACTTCAACATGTAGAGAAATTTAAAGTATAGTTACGGTTGCTAACATATGATTGGACAGTTGCTGTTTGGAGGCGGGACTTTGCAAAGGGTCAATTGTATCCCTTTCAGGAACTTTGTAATCCAACCTTTAAGTGTTGTCATCCTGGAGACATGGTAAAATAAATCCATGATAAATCCAACACCGAATGTCTTCTGTAGCTATTTATTAGGGGTGTAACAATTCACTCATGCATCCGATGCATCAGACTTTAATGTGTAAGATATGAGTGCATCGGTTCAGACAGCATGTATCGATAAAAAGCTGAACATGAACCGGAAACAGATCAATGCAGCACTAGCGTATTGATACATCTCATTAGGAGGCCCATATGTTTATTTTTTGGCATCAATGAAGTGCCGCTGTAACTTTCCTCTGTTTTCTATCTCCTCCTGCCTCTGCCTGCACCGCTCTCACTGGATGCCTGATGCTGCGCTCACACAAAACAAGCGCTCCCTCTTTCCTCTCCTGTGTCTCCTCTTCATTTCATCAAAACAGACCACGCACACTGAAAACAGCGACAGTAGTGACATTGTACCTCTACCCACCATCAAACTTTCATAACGCACAAGTATGGAATAAGTTTGGGTTTTATAAGGATGAGAAACACTGCTGCAAAATCATTTATGCAAAACGTGTCGGACAGCAGAGTACAGAGTCACGAGTCTGACCCACAGAGAAGCATCACTGTTCCCCCACACTAATCAAAACCACAGCACTCTTCTTATGAAACAGAGTACAACATCATCTTACTGCAAAAATACTTAGATATTTTAGTTTTAAAGTTTGTTCACAGATTCTCATTTAGGCTACAGTATCTCATGTACGCATGAGACTCATAATAAGATGTTAAAACCACTGTAATGTCTCCTTCTCTCTGTCTCTACTGTTACTATATTTAGTAAAACTATCGGGATTTCTTTTTGCAACTAATAGCATTACTCGAATCAAAATGTAAAGATTCACACATTACATTATCTTGTTTTGCATAGTATCGTATCATGACAGAGCTGAATCGTATCAAACCGAATCATTGGCCATCTAAACATTTCTAAAATATATAGTATTATTGAACGTGTATCGAGATACAAAGCGAATCGGTCCCAGTCAATGAGATACACATCCGTATTATTTATCCATAATTCCATGTTGAAAATAGTTGTTGTTGTTCTGAGCATGTTGTTGGCCATCCACTGGCAATCCCATGATGACTTGGGTTGAGTCTGTTGACCAATCAGAGGCTGTGTTTATGACTTATGAATCAATCACAGGTTGTGCTCCTGACTTGTGTGTGACAGTGTTGCTCCATACATGTATTAATAGATCGATGCGCTGAGCTAAACATGGGATTGATCCTTCAAAATAACATCTGTGGTGCTGACAGTAATGAGCTCAACCCTATAGTAGGCATCACATGACTGTGATATTGCTAACGCACTTATCGTCATAGCTCCATTTAATTTCATTTAATGTTATATTAATATTATTTTATTGCCCCTCAAATGATCCAGAGGCAAAGCAGGCAGAAAAATGCCAATTTTATTGGTGTGTGAAAGGACCACACATGAAGTTGCAGCATATGCTACATTATTATTAATATTTCATTTATTCATTTAATTAATTTATTATTTAATGTACTGTGTTTTGTTGCTTTTATGCGCAACCGAGCCTCCCCTTTTAAGGAAGGTGTGGGTAACCTGTGTTCGCTGCCACAGAAGACAAGTAAAAGTACTGGAGTGTCATGCTGCATTCTTCACAGCAGAGTTGGTCCAGACTGTGAAAAGCTAGCTAGCAGCTACAAGCTAGGCTAAAGTCAATTAAAACAGCTTAAAATGAAAGGTTTCCTAATGACAGTTCAGAGCTGTGGATCTGGAAAGGTAACAAGTAATCATGTTCGTCACTGAATCAGCAAGTGGATGATTGATCACAGAAATTGAAACCGCTTCCTGCACCTGCAGAACATTATAGTACTAACTGCCCAAAACAGCCCAAACTAAGGTGGAACAGGCAGAGTCTCCCCACCACATGTTTAATCCAAGTCACCCATGAATGTAATATAAGTCTCCATTAGCTGAAGGAAGACCATGAGATGTGTTTGAATGCTCCAAAAGGTAGCCAGTTTTTGGGCTTAGATTATTTAGATTATTTTGTGTTGTTTGTGCTGAACAGGCTCCAATTTTGTTACTGTTCTCTAACCCTTTCCCTCTCTCCTGCACACTTTTGTTGGCCTTTTTGATATTTTCTTTCACTTCACTGAGGGCTGTTTTTCACATATTTCTTCTCTCTGCAGTAGATGATTCACTTTGCCAGGAAGGGAAAAAAAAAGTCACATTTAAAATGTTTACTTTGGATGTCTCCCTCCCTCACAAACATCAGTGTTTTTTTGTCAGATATTCTTTGGTTCTTACAAGCTATACACTGAAGCAGTTACATGCACGCTTATTCTTTGAAATCATTCTGATTGGAGATTTTGGGTCAACTGTTTACGTGAGATGTGATCTCATATGGTCTAGTGTCACATGTGCTGCTGCAGTTACTCAGAACAGCTGTTACATGTGCAAAAGTGATGCATTTGTCATCATGCATTTGTCTTCCTCAACGGCTACCTTTCAGCACCAACCTATTCAGCAATTTGTCTTTGGCACATGTTTGATCAGTTTTCTGAAGATGGATATCTATTGTCAGTTCAGCACAGTAGTTGCTGTTATTGTGTTGCTCTTAACCAAACAACAGCTTGGTAACAATGCATGTTTGCTCCTACTGGAACCAATGAAGGACAGAAAGCAAGCACAAGAAGGCCTTTTTGGTGATTGTACTTGTATAACCTTTCTGCCCCTTCCTCCTCCTAAAATCAGTGGATCAAGGTCCGCAGCAAAGATTGGAGGGAGAGACTTGACTGAGTGGTAAAATGTACCTCACCATGCCACATGTGCAGAAAGAACATAACCAGAAAGTAATCGGGTTAAAAAATTTACATGGTAAACTTTTTCTTTTGATCGGTTTATGTCAAAGTCAAAGTTTTATACCAAACCCTCTGCAACCGATTGAAATTTCAGTCACTTTGAGCCTGTTTATTCTGATTGACAAGTTGATCTGGTGCATTACTATTCTGTTTGGGCTTAAATTCCATCACATTTCCCCTACTGTATTGGGTAGCTTTTTTGCAGAGGGAACTTAGGGTCCAGAATTTAAAGGACTTTAAAATATCTAATATATTGACTGCAATAAATCATAAAATGACCAAAATATGTCATCAGAGATGAAGGAAACATGTTTTTTTTTTCCCATTTCATGTTAATTAGGGTTCAAATGAATGACGAATGTTCACAGAACTAGTAAGTGATGGTTTATGAGTTGTAAGAGATCATTAATAATCTTGTAAAGGGTTATTAACAGTTAAACTGAGTAATATGTTAATGGAGTCTGGCAGGCAGTGTGACAGTCACTCACTGAACTTAAACTTAAACTTAAACTTACAGTGTATTTTCAGAGCAGTGGGCTTTTCTTTTCAGGATAATGCGCTTAACTTTCCATCAACAGACAACTGGCCATTATGAGCCCGTTATCGCTTGTTATTTTCAGATTACAAAACGTTGCACTCGTCTTGTGCTCCTGCAGCGCTCTGGGGAGGAGTAGGTGGGGGAAGACAACTTGCTTCAACCATAGACTGTGAATTAAATGGGATTTCAACCTATTTAATTTACAGTCTATGGCTCCAATTCATTATTTACTGTAGACTACAGCACTCACTGGATGCACAATTTGTCCCAAGCAGAGCAAAACAATGAGAAAATATAAGGAAATAAAGCAGAGAGAACATTTTCTGCAGATGCAGCCACCACTACACACTTATAGCGGGTCATAAGTGATGACCGAAAGGGATTATGTAGTATATACATTGTTTGTTTTTTTTAGGAAAATACTGCAGATAACACCTTAAACTTTGAGAGGCAAATTATACAGTAATAAAAAGCATACCATTGAATTGTGCTTAAATTCATTCAATTGTTCCACATGGACCTAAGTTTAGGAATTGTAGGGGAGACACACTCTGTTCAATGGATTGCAGCTTACACAGGCTGTAGCTGACCTTTAAAGATAGCACAGCAGTAGTTATGTAGAGAAAATTCTTAATACCATTTTTACTCTGCCTTGTCATAAAGTTTAAGCCCTGATCTGTCAGCAGTCTCAGTACATTTGATGAAACATCGTCTGATTTAGGTACTAGTTGCCACCTTCTCCCTGAGTCAATTTACCCACCAGGTCCCTGTACATGAGTTGGAGAGGTTCTGCTAGAAAGAATAAAACTGATTGACAGCTGACAAAACATCCCTTTGTTTCTTTTTACGCGATTGTATAATATTCTTTTTTCTAAATTTATCGCTTCTCATTCAAACGCTTCATTCAACTTCATGATAGAAACATTACCGCCAAACAATTGCCTTTGTATTACCAAACAGAGTATAGGCTTTTGAGCCTTTCAACAATTATCAGAATAAAAACGCTGCAATCAGCTGCAGATAACTATTCTCTTTATTGTGTCATAATTGGACAGGCTTCTCACATTTGCAAAAAATACATATTACATTCCCCTAGGCTACACCATTGAACTATTATTGAATGTGAAGTATTCCACCTCATTACTCTGAAGATACCAACTCACCCACTTGCGAATGTCAGCTCCCATACCAGGCAAATGATAATGGCCTGTTACTGCACTGTGGGTCCCCTCCAATATGTCCACCAATAAAACTTTTTATCTCCAGAAGACTTCGACAAGACTCATTTTGATTGTGCTTACCCATGTATAACAAGTCTCCATTTGGTATCATATTAAACATTACAATTACTCTTTTTCCTCAGGACTATTTGTCTATTTTATCCTGCAGATGTTGCAGTAATTTCAGTTCTATCTCTGCAGGTTGACATCTCAGGAATCTTGTCTATGGAGTTTCAAATCCAACACCTCTGGCTCTATCCCGGGATCCATTTTGCCAGTGTGAACAGCCTGACTGCACCTCAACCTGCCTACCTTTACCTCTTATCTGTTTCTGGCCTTTTCCTCTCTACTTCTATCTCAGTCTGACTTTGTCTGTCTCTGTCTCCACTGCCTGTCACACAATCGCACACCTCACAAAAAAAACTTCACTCACTCAACGCCTGTCTCCCCCTATGACTCATTAACTATCTATCACTCTCACTATCACAGTGAAGTAAGTGTTATGTGTGTACAATCTGCAATAGTTTCAAGTGGTGTTATCAGCTGATGTTAGACCAGGAACATCACTACAACTCATTTGAAGCAAGACTTAAATTACTAAATTTCACTGTGTAGTGCTCCTATTGAAGGGCACCGAATTTGATTACAAAACGTGTGCCACATGCCTCAGCAACCTGTCAATAACTGGACTACCTGGTATGTCATTTTCCAGTTATTTTAATGGTTTGGGAGCATTTTGGGACATTCTTTCACATCATTCAGGTTGCCTTCAGGGGTTGCTGTTAAGTGTCCATTTGTATGACAATTTTAGCTCGTAAATGGAAGAAACAACTTCAAGCTGAAATAATCAAATAGAAATTTAACTTTGAGTTTTGTAGCATCTGGCACCTTTTACTGCAATTCTATTTCATGTTGTTTCTATGGCAATACTCACAATCCAGGTGTGACAAGGCATATGATTGACATTGGAGCTGCATCCATCTAATGCCATGTGTTTCTGCCAGTAGATGGGCAGGTTTCATTCAGTCAGTAGTTGTCATTCATTGCATCCTGTTTGTTGAGATGTCTAGCATTATGTTGCCTTCATGTGCCTGCAGGACATCTTAGAATAATGCCTCAAGCATTAGGAACAATACTAATAAGGGCAGAACAAAATGGACATAAATTAGCACATAAAACATAAGTCAGTTCTCGTATAGTCCTCAAATAGAATTAATTCTGGCAGTAAACCCAAATAATTAAATAGATTTGTTGCAATCAATTATTTTGTTGCTTTTGTGTTTGTCTGTTTGTTGTTGGCTGCCGCCTTTGTTGAAAATTGAGACAAAAACATAGGCCCAAAGGATTATTTTAATGCCAAAATATTGTGCCTTTTGTCAGCAACTGCTTTGGTGCGCTTAACCAAGCAGACATTACGTCCGACAATCAAGTGTGGAGGCAACGGGGGAATTACGCATTCATAATTTCTGTAAGATCAAGATAATCAAGTGGCAAACTAATGTGTGTTTGTAATGAAAGCTGAGTTAACTTACGTTACAGAAGTAAATAGGACTGACAACTTTGTGCGTGTTTGACAGATCATTCAGAAAATGCTTATACAGCGCCAGCATCAGCGCTGATTAATAGGTCAAAAACTGATAAATTGCTGTGCTTGTATCCTACTCCATATACTTTGTCCATTAAAAAGTGTGTGGCAGGAATCCAACAGTAATAAGAATAATAATGACTGTACAAGACAAATCTTTTTCATTCTGTCTACTTGATCAGATGCAACAAGTGCTGCAGAAACGTCTGCCAATAAATTAACATTTGAATGACACAAAACCACTGTTACGTTCAGGGGTGCAACAATGAATCAATTAATTGATTATTATATTAATTGCAAACTATTTTGATATTCGAGTAACCGGTTCGATAAGTCTTTTTTTTCCCCCCAAGTCAAAATTCTCTTATTTCAGCTTCTTAAATATGAATACTTTCTGGTTTCTTTACTCCTTTATGACGGTAAACTGATCATTAGTTGCAGCGCCAGTTAAGTTCAGTAACTTTGTGCTGATTATATTAGTGAAACATATAGCTTCCACATTATGTGACACTTTTACTCCAAATCAATACTGATTACTAAATACTTTTTTATATTAATATAATTATGGAAAAATCATGATTCTATTTCAATATCAGGCTTTCTGCCCATTTATCCTTTTTCCCTTCAGTTTCTTTGTCCGGCCTCAGGTTGCTATGTGAAAAGTGAAATTGTGGTTTGTTTTTTTTTAAAAATCACGTGCAGGGCCCAATTTGTGTACAATGTGCATGCCACACACATTCTCCAGCCTTTGCTTCTTTTGTCTCAGAAGAATCCAAGGGAAACCCTGTTAAGTAAAAATTCATTGAATCCGTTTCATGAAAATTTTGTGCTGTTTTGTAGCTGACCAAATAATCTAAGCAGTCCACCATACAGACAACAGTACAATCCCACACTGTTCTGTTTACATTGCGGTGACATGTTTACTGGACATGTTTAACTCGATTGTTATTCTGGATGTACAGCAACGGTCTTTGTGCCGTCTTCAGTTGGCCGGTCTTAGGACAAGTCTTGCTTTACCTGACATCTTTTCATATTGTCAGAACCAGACAGCCATTTTCATAAACATATGCACCAATTACAAAATCCATTAATATCCATCATGTTCTGTCATAAATCATATAGCTGGGCAGTCAGTCTGACTGTAATTATTGCTGAGCAAGAAGCAGAAGTCTGTGATTAGGTTTAGTCATTATTTCCCTCCATGTGATTAATCTCGGCTTTGAAATAATAAATGGGGAAAATGAACCAGTTTTATGTCAGCGCGTTTGTAATTGTGAATTTGAGCGTGACATATTATGAAGCCAAGTTTTGACAGAAATCTGTTTCTGTCAGTCTCCTCTCTCCCACTCCTCTATGTCTGTGACAAATACAATGATCAATGCTTTCCCATGTTGTTGTTTGTATCAGAGCATCTAAAAATATCATGAAACCTACAAATGTCAAATTGAAATCCAACCATTTCCCTGGGTCTCTGTTCACTCTAAAGTATTTAAAATACCTTTGCTGAATGTCAGAATAGGAAAAAAACGTCCACCCAGGAGAAAAAGACAGAATATAAA
The DNA here is from genome assembly GCA_027495735.1 of Lutjanus campechanus. Lineage (NCBI taxonomy): Eukaryota > Metazoa > Chordata > Actinopteri > Lutjaniformes > Lutjanidae > Lutjanus > Lutjanus campechanus. The sequence goes on along the minus strand of JAJHUR010034856.1, from coordinate 27,586 downwards.
AACTTTGGTCGAGTGAAATTCATTCATTTTACCTGTAATAAAAGACATTTCCACATTATTACACTGGTGCTGATTAGTAGCAGTGCTTGTATATTAACCTCAGTGTATTCCCACAATTATTCCCTCTACTAGAGGACACTTTTATTTTCCAATGAGACTACAAGTTTGGATGCATGCACATCATATTAATTCCCTGCTTTGTTTGAACGCTCATTAAAACAATTTTTTCAGTTCTAGCAGAAATCGCACACACTCTAGTGAATTATGTGCATCACACTTTGCCTTCAAGCTTCAGCGAGCAGGGGATATCTTAAATACTAATTGTTAAAGGTTCATGTTCTTGCCACTTAGTACCAGGAAATCTCATTTGGAAGCTATAAACCCAATTCAACAGTGGTCCTAATTCAAATGCATAATGTAGATTTCTCATCATTGCAGACGGTTGTATACTTGAAATCTTATTGATCTCTTTGTTCAGCAATTTCTCTTCATTATGGGAATAATCAGATTTACTAAGGCTGCATATATGAAATTAAAAAATATCCCTCACCTTCCAACTGCAACACGTGGGGGCCTTTGCGTACAACGTTGGCTCCCAGACAACGCTGACTAATGTCTTCTGGCACACACAGTTTTAGGGAAATCAATTTTTGCACAATAACTAGCCCAGGCAAGAATCTGCCCTGTGGAATGAAGGAAAGCATATTACTTCTAATGCAAACCCTATTATCAAAGACACACAGTCATACATTATTTAGTGAATGCCAGTTTCACAAGGCTGGTTCAAAAACAAACATGAATTATTCATCCCTACCCAGATTTTCTTGGTTTTCTCAACGTAATTAATATTAAGAACAATCAGCTCATCACAAATCAAACACTGTAGCTCTTAATACAATGCAGCAAGTCTCTGAGAGAGAAGACAATGAAAGAATTTCATGACCCACTATGCCTAATGGGTGCTCCAACGGTGGAGCTCATTCACAATGAAGGGGGAATCCTGCAGGTTTATTGATTCAAGTCCAGGTTAAAGGTTTAGCTATTATTCTGCAGCTGAAAGGGGATCACCCTTTTTGCCCAGAGATCAATGAAGAGCCTGCAGCTATAATTACCATGCACTTGATGATGTTATTATTACTATGACATGCACTGGTGAAATTGATTATATATTTCCATCAAATGCATGTCAGCATACCCTGAAATATACAGCCACTGCATCCCATCCCTAAATGTGCCAAAAATGTGTTTGTTTTGTTACAATTTTGGAAGTCATGAAGCTCAACTGAGCATGCAGGTGACATAATGTTTGATTATATTCATTTTCTGGAATTAGTTTCAGTAAAAACAGGTATTACTGTAAGCAGCCTCTGCAGCTGGCAGTGCAACTGCTCGTCAAATCTTTACACCAACAAGCAGCTGTTTGCCAAATTGTCCCAACAGGCCACCCTTGATAATCAACAATCATGATCACATGATCAGCATGTTAAAAAGCAGTGGGATTTATAATACAAGGTTTAAATGGTTACAATTACTGATTTATCTGGCATGCTAATTATTGGTTTTTGAATATGTATTATTCACAGTCATTTTGACTAATTTGTTTGAAATTCAGCACACTCACATTATTCTTGGAAATCTGTCCAAATGAAGAAAAGGATTTAGAGCAACTACCAGTGCTTTAATGGCCGCTGAAATTGCTCTAACTGTTGTCTAAATGTCACAGGCCACGATCCAGATGCCGACTCATTCGCACAAAGCCCGGGGGGAGCACGATAAAGGTTGCAAATGTCAATTATGTCTGATAAAGTTTGGAAAGGCAGATTTCTGGTATCTTTGTTTTAGTTTTTTCCCACTGAAACATTGAAACTGCACAAACAATTGAGAAAGACATGAGAGAGTCATTGCTCAGTTCTTTTAAAATTCATTTACTTTGTGTTTACATGCAGTTTGCTGTAATTTGTTTACAATCAGTACACCTTGACAAAGGACTATCATTTAAAGGAGCAATATGTAACGATCATAATAGTGAGTTGGAGCCACAGACTGTATATTATATAGGGTAAAAATCCTATTTAATATATGATCTGTGGCTGAAATCCAATGAATTGTTTCCCTGTATCCCCTCCTCCCCAGACTCTAGGAAGCTCAGGCAGGCTGCAGGAACAGTGCAGGAGAGCAAGACCAGCGCAACATTATGAACTGAAAATAACGAGAAACAATGAGTCGTCCACTGCAGGTTTGTCAGCTGTTAATAACTGTTAATTGTCTGTCAATGCAAAGCTAAAAATGTTATTCAAAGCCTACTGCTCTGAAAATACACACTCTGGAGTTTAAGTTCAGTCACTTTCTGCCTTCTGTCTGCCAGACTCCATTAACATATTGCTCAGTTTAACTGTTATAAATATCTACTCCTAAAAGATTGACACTTACTCATTTGAACATTGTGCATTAATTTGAACCTTAATTAACACCAAACAGGCAAACACAACACATGGTATGGCAGATTTCTCATTTAATACTTTCAAAGGCTAAAATTTTAATTCAAAGCCTTAAATATTTTAACTTAAATAGCTACAGTATCTTCAGCAGAAATGAGACAGCTTTGAATCCCTGCTGGCTTTGGCTCATGAACTCATGCTATGCACGAATCAATAGACTCAGTCAATAGACATTATTCACAAAATGAGGTGAACATGTAACATTTTGGTTAGTTGAACACTTGGCATGTGCTTTTACACAAGGACATGTTATGTCTTGTCATCTCATTCCTCCAACCCACACTGTGTGGGCAGATAGGTCCAGCTTACAAATCAGCTGTTGCTCTTCAAGCAGTTGAGATGCTCACAATTATTGACTGCTTACGGCATGAAAGTCTGTGTTATCTCACTGAAGCTTGCCTGCCTGTTTGCATATTAACCGTACACGTATTAAGCTGTCATACTGCAACAAAATTGAGAATTTATAGCCATGCTAGCGGTTCCAGTAGGAGTTAAATGCCACTGTCAACATGCTCACAATGATGATGCTAACATGCTGATGCAGGTATAATGTTTGACTTTACACTTGTAGTTTAGTGCATTTGATTCTGACAAAAAAAAAAAAAGTTGCCTTTTGGTTGTTCGCTTTTTGCGAACAAACCAAGAGCACTAAGCATGAGTTATACAAACCAACAAGTAAATTACTCATAAGACAGTTTTGGTGACTGTCATCCTGCATCATCAGCCTTATATGGACCCACATACGGAAGTCAAAATCCTGTGACTGACAGTAGGTCATGCAGAACTCAACTGAATCTAATTTGTATATTTATGCATTTGGTGTCACAAAGAGCTCAGAAAGAAATAGATGATTATGAGCATCATTTAGACTGCGACTCCATCGAGTAGAAACAGGATCAAAAACAGGTGTTGTGTACTGAAATATTACTGGGGGGATTAGAGTGGGATCTCTATGTCACACACTTTGTAATAAGGGAAAGCCAAAGTACACAGAGCGGGATACAAGCACAGCACAACACAATTAGAACTGGCTTTCACTTAGTTTTTGAAGTGTCATAAAAGTAAAAGTATTGAACAAATTGGAGCATTGACCTGATGATGACCCCATAGGAAAAGTCACAGGATCAGAGTCAGTAGGATTCATCCTCTAGAGACAACACATGTCTGTGTAAAATTCAATGGCAATCCATCCAATAGTTGTTGAGATATCTCAGTCTGGTCCAAAGTGGCAGACTGACCACATGACCAGCATTGCCATCCATTGTAATATGTCACCGGCATAACTAAGAACGACAACCATACCACAGTAATATATGACATTAAAAAAAAACACCTTAAACTGATCAATGGCATGATAATTTCAGGTCGTGCTGTTGACTGAATATTTTGTAAACAGTGGCAGGAAAATTTAAAGGCTGCTCATCATTTTGACAGATTAAAACACTGAGTAAGAAGTGGTTGTCTCAGTTGCAGTGAGGGAGACATCACCTTAAGCCAAAAAAAAAGATAGAGAATCTTAAAATCTTTAGCTAAATAATCACACAAAAGTAAAAAATAAACATCCTTACAGTGAGGAAGAAGATCAAACTTACTATTTACATATATACAAGCTATAGGAACATCATAATCCAGACATCAGGAGGGAAAGAGTAAAAGAGAAGCTCACACCTGCCTGCCCCACATGCTACACCTGACTGCCCAAGAGGAGAGGAAGAGTCCACGGTGGTGTTGGCAGAAGAGCTGTGGACTGCATTACTCTGGGCAGCATGCATGGGAATGAATTACAATATAATATATTAAATATATCCCTTTTCTTTTTTCTTGGTGGTCTGTATAAGTCGCTAAATTTGTCACCAGTCGCTTAATAGAAATGAGGGTGCTAAGAGGGTCTGAAAAGTCGCTAAATCTAGTGAGAAAGTCGCCAAGTTGGCAACACTCAGTCCAATAATTATAATGTGGGACTGATATGGTGGACTGTGAAAGACAAGCCAGTTGCTAACACTACATTTATGAGCCAGCTACAGCGCTTTGCTTTGTCAGCAGATCTCCACTGTTGACATGGAAAGTGACTGCATAGTCTCTGTTTATCTCCACGCCCTTACAAATGCAAAATCTGTTTGTTCTGTTTATTAAATGTTACTGTGATTGAGCTTTTTCTGAAGATGAAATGCTGTTAAATAGGCTTTGTCTCACTGTCATTAAAAAAAATGAAAATGAAAAATAGATTAGGACAGAATTTTTACGACTATGTCTGTCAAAATGATGGACAACGAGACAGTCTGATGCAACCTCTGCATCAGACCTGTTTGTGTTTGTTGGCTCACTTCTGATATTTGTCAAATTAATTATAGTAGGACCAGACTAGGACTAGACTGGAAGCTTAATTCCTAGTTAGATTTTATTGGTTGTTGTTACAGCAATATTCTCAGTCTAATTATACAGCACTTTGGTGATTATCTGAAATTAGCAATATGAGTAAATGTAAATATGTAAATTTGACATTAGACCTAAAAATATCAATTCCAGTGCAGAAGAGGCAACACAAGTCCCAACTCTACCAAAGAATATACATGAATGCATGAAATATTGAACGGTAGCATTTGGCTTAATGTTGCTTGTGCTGCCTAGTAAGACTTCCAACCACAACAGAAGTAGGACTCTCTTAGAAAAAGAGAATTACTTATGAGCATTGCCTTGTGCTACAACCCAATTATCTCTCATTCTCAGGCAACTTTCTCAAACAGATTGAATCAACATTTAAACATGATTCCTTCACATTTTATTATAAAATAACAATGCGGTTAAGGGCATGTTGTTTTGCAGACCTCTTCAATGAAAAATTAATATTCTATTTTCTTACGCATGACTCTCAGATAATAAGGCAATCAGCTCAAAGCCTGGTGCCTGGAAAACATGACTGAAAGCTAAAGTGCAGCGCTACAAAAGAGACCCCAGGTCAACTCTTAAATAACTGTCTGACTGAAGACTGGTAGAGCTACTGAAGCCATATTACAATGCCTCTGTCCAAAGGCTAAATTGAGTGAGCTGATTGCTAGCTCTGGTGCAGGAAGCAACACGAGCACATGATTAGGGGTGGTAGGCACTACCGCTCAGGGGTTCTGCTGCATGAGAAATTTCTGTGCCAACCTGTTTATGGCATCACCTTGTTTTCTTGGTTAAAAGTGAGACAGGCTACAAACTGTGTTGGAGTGATACAGTACGTGTAGCTGTGATGTGCCACAGTTTTGTAATACTGACAACTGAACAACAGCGCTGACAAATCTGCCTCTCCAGCCATAATTCACTGCCACTAAATGTTGTCGAGTCAATGAATTTCAATAAACCTTAATGATTATAAAACTGTCATGACGAACGCTGTTTCACAAAGTAGCAGCAAATTAAGTTTATATTTATTACAGAGTACCTGAAAATCCTGGATAGCTTTTCTCTTCTTCTGTTATTAGGTCAGAAAGTGTTTGAATTATTCCTTGGATTCGGCCCTTTTGTTTTTACATAGAACACAGTTCTGGATATTAGGCTTTTTATATATTCTCTTTCATGATTTGGTGCGGGAGAATGCCTTGATCACATGCGAGTTAATGGGGAGACCCTCCTTATTTATGGCATAAGATGCTGGTGCAGGAACAACACTGTGCTATTTATCTTTTTTTCCCTCTTTGTGTTTGTGGGTAAGCAATTAAAATAACTGGGTCACTGATTATTGAACTTGTGCTTGCACACAGCAGCACATTGGTATCATACAATATTGGATCTTTCTTTTGATGGCTCACTGTGGAGCAGGCTTCACATTTCTTGATGAAAGGAGGGAAAAGGAATAAGGTGAGGAAAGAAAGTGATCTACTGTTTATTGTTGTCCTGATCCTCCAATAAAATAAACGGCAGAATGTATAGTTGGCAGGTCAGTAACCTACTGTATTGCCCCATAGGAGCATCAGCAAGCAGGCAACATAGCAAAAAGGAACTCATTTCTGGGCACTAAGCTTGGTGATTGTGTCAAGCTGAAGAAGAGGGTTTCTGATTGGCATGCAGAGCTGACATAAAAGCCATTTCATCTAAAGAGACTCATCTGAAGAGAGCACAGCCAAAAAAAACATTATTTTGAGTACTCCTACCATGCAAAACCAATCTGAATGATTACTCATATAATCTCACCCACAAGCAGCAACGCCACACCAGCATGAAATAAATAACACATGGGCCCAAGCAGTGACTGGAGTTTGGGATGACTGACAGCCAGTGGGACCTGTAAAACATCCCAAGGCAAACTGATTACCGCCCCCATCAGTATATGGGCTGTCACTGTTATTGAGAGACTGTCAGGCTCATTCTCAGAGCCATCCAAATCAAATGTGAGCATCAGTCATGCAGGGCTCCCGGGAGCATCGAACATCCTCTTATTAACCAATTAACCTTGTTGTTTCATGTTAAATAATTATAGTCTTTGATGTCAAGAGAAACACCAACTAGTTCTTCTTTACTGCCATGATCTTAGGATTTGCTTTTGTTCTCTCTCGTGATGAACAGACCCACAGACAATTGGGTGATAGACTAATGTATACTAGGGGCAGAGATAGACACTAATTTTTTTAAGCACTGGCACCATGGGCCACCATGTCCCTAAATTTGGTAGCCAAAGTAAATTTTTGGTGCCCAATGCAAAACTTATGTAAAAAACAATACAGAAAATGCAATTTAACACAACTTAACACAGCCGTTTTTAACTGTGACACTGTGAATTGCGATGTGTTGTTTTCCTGAAGTCATTTTGACTTCTCAGCTAGTAGAGAAATCTGGCAGTACACACCACAGTGTATCACGTCCTTACATGTGTCATACTCTGGCTATTTAAACTCCTGCTTCCATTCACTCCATTTTCGTTGGCATTTAATTTTTTCACAGTCGGCCTTTTGCGTTTCTGGTTCTTCTGTGGCCATGGGCCATAGGGACATGTTGAACCCTGAGTACAGGTATGAGAAGATATTGAAACATAGTTCTATTGAACTATTAGGGTTGGGTGATATGACCTAAGATTTATATCACTACATTTTTGTTTGTTTGTTTGTTTGTTTTTTGTGATGATGGTATTATATCACAATATCAAAAAATAATACAGCATATATGTTCAAAACATAATCCTACCAAATTACAAAAAAACAGATGTGTTTATTGGCTCCAAATAGTAATGAAAATGAGGTATAGTCCTTTTGTGAGGAGTAGTCTGCCCCATAATGTATGTTAATTATTACATGTAATGTAATTCATTCTCAGGGTTAGACAAGGGCTGGCAGGGGCTTGAGGTAGGCATCTCAACTGCATTTTATAAATATAAGTAATCATCACAGGGCATGTCTATCAGCACATTTCTGTACAGCAGCAGCAGACACACATAACTGGTACAGCAAAGGGGCTTTCATTTAACAACAAAAACAGCTGAGCTGTGCTGCAGTATGAGGCTCCATGAACACGATGTCCCACATCAACCTTCTAACTCAGGCTTCGAGTTCACACAACTTCTCTTCACTGCCACACATTATAAGAAAATATGTCTATATCGTCCAAGTACCCAGTGTACAAGGGATAAAATGCACTGCTGTTCAACAAGTTTTTTTGCTGCCACATTTAAAATCTCAGATAAAATTCCATGTCAAAGTCCAAAGCATGCAAGAACACTGAAACACATGGATTAAACAGCCTACTGGCAGAAATAGGCACATATAACGGATTTACCTTCATCAGTACGCTGTGGCGAAATGCACCTCTCTCAGAGCTGTGAGGAAAGACAGTCAAAAATCTTCCCAAGAATCCATCTGAAAACTAACATCAAGTGAGTGAGAACTCTTTTATAGCTTTGCTTTTTAACTTTGTGATCACTTATTAGGCCGACTGTATCTGACGCTCACTGTGCCAGCCTTCTGCTGGACTCGCGCACCAGTTGGCTCTGAATGGGAACAGAATATGGAATCTCTGTCTCAGCTTCATAGAATGAAAACACCAAATGACTTGTTTTAACAAATTTCATTACTTTCTAACATGAAGAACTGTAAAATATCACTTCTGTGAGGCTGTTCAGACAGACAGCAACAGATCACAGGCAATAATCTTGGCAGCTGCAGTGAAGCTCAGTGATGTTCATTCTAAAGTCGATTAACATAAATGGCATATTTCTCCTCCAACAATTATTAATAACACCAAATAACGGTCAAGGTCAGGTTGGGAACCCACACTTCTCCTTGTTGTATTTAGCGTTGCTTGAAATACGACAAGTGTGTTTTGACTGTAGTTGAGGTTTTACCTTAAGGTGTGCTTTAGTTCAGGGGTAGAAAATGTCTCAAATATTAATCCCTGGCCCTCTACCTGCAGGCTACAGTAGCATGTTAGTTTTAATATGCTGAAACAGTTATCACAGGAATGATGGTATAGCAACTATCTATCTATTCTCAAAAACACTATCATGATATCGTGATGCATGCAAAGATTTGTGGCAGTGGTTCATTTTATTTTGTATTTAAGCCCAAGCAGTTGACAGCAGTTTTCTTCTTTCTTTCTTCAACATTCTGATTGTATAAAAAGTAAACTTTTTTTTAAGTCATTGTTAAAAATTGTCAGATTATTGCCTCTTGATTTAGATCAAAAGATTGTTGGTTTTATGCTCTGACAACTGTCATTTACATTTTCAAAATCTTCTTTCAAAAGATAGTCTATATGGTAAGTGTGATATAATGGCCAGTAAGCTTCAGACACACACCAGATGCCCCAAGTAGGCGGGGGTGGAGAGGAAAAAAAGATACTGGGAGAGTCGTCAATTCTGCCTTTGATTTTGACTACTGAAACTGAACACTCATTTCAATCGGTTTTCAATTTAATATAAATTGTGACATCCCTATTGCTTCCAGTATTGCAGTATATTGAATTGTAACCCATGTATCTATCCATCCATCCATCCATCCATCTATCAATCCTTTTCTGATAGCATGAAGAAGTTTTTTTTTATTACTCGGAGTACATGGTGGTGTGTTCTTTATATTATGACAGTTTCCCTAAAATCTGGTTTAAAAAAGTAGCAATATATCACCTTGCTTACAGTATCACAATAAATCGCAATATATTGACTCGTACCTCCTGTATTGCGATACCTATCGTATCACTAGATTCTTGGCAATACACAGCTCTAATAGATAGACAGATAGAAGAGACTGATAGACAGACTGACAGGCAGATAGACAGACAGACAGACAGACAGACAATTCACTGTATGCTTAAAATCTCCAAGCTAATAGCATATCCCCTAGATGCCTCGAGTCCAGGCAGCTTCTTTGCTGTTATCCAAACAAACAAGAGCTTACATCTCTTCTCAGCTTCCTGTCTCACAGCCTTGTTTCCTAGGCAACCATGTCAGATGAATTGAGAGGGGGACTGACGCCCTCCAGAGAGCCAATCCTCTCTCATCCAAAGTTTGTCTCACTTCAGGTCATGTGACACCTGTTCCCATGACAACCAGGTTGGAGGGCAGTCTGGATATCTCTTTGATCAAGGAAAAATACCACACATGCCAGCAAGCAACCTTGAAATCAAGAAGGGAATGCAGATATGCAATGGCTCTTTATGGAGATGTAATAAGCTTATGTCAGATCATTCATAAAAACCTTTGCTTCGTTTTGGCACAGGAATGGTAGAGGTCTAGTGATGTAATAAATATCACAATATGAAAAGTTCAAGAAAAAAATTAATAAATCTAAAGTAAAACATATCATATTTGAGAAAGCCCACACTCTAAGAAATAAGAGTGGCAAAAGGGGTTATTCCTGAAGGGCTGATGTTCTACCCAGGACCATTTTCTTCTAAGAACCATTTTCTGAAGAACAGGTTTGTCAAGGGTTCTTTGTTAGACTAAGGGTTCCATTAAGAACCCTTTTCATCCAAAGAATCCTTTATGGAACAAAGAGTTCTTCAAGTATTGTTGAAATCCTTGAGGAACTCTTCTATCAAGGGTTAATATAAAATGGTCCTCAGTAGACCTTCCTGAGTGTATTTTAGATAAAACCCTTGGAATATAAAAAGGTTCTTGATACAACCATTGAAGGGTTCTCTGTAGAACTTTTCACTGGGGGTTCTGGGTGAAACCTCTTACAGATGGTTCGAGGTAGAACCCTTTATGTTGGGTCCCGGGTAGAACTCTCTGAAAGGGAGTGTGTTTTAGATAAAATGTTCTCAATAGAACCCCCTGAGTGTGTTCTAGATAAAAGCCTCAGGATATTAAAAGGTTCTTGGTAGAACCCCCCAAGTGTGTTTGTTAGATAAAAACCTTGGTGTATGAGGTTCTCAACAGAACCACCTCAGTGTGTTCTAGATAAAACTCTGGGTATATAAAAGGTTCTCACTACATCCATTGAAGGGTTCTCTGTAGAACATTTCACTGGGGGTTCTGGGTGAAACCTCTTACAGATGGTTCGAGGTAGAACCCTTTATGTTGGGTCCCGGGTAGAACTCTCTGAAAGGGAGTGTGTTTTAGATAAAATGTTCTCAATAGAACCCCCTGAGTGTGTTCTAGATAAAAGCCTCAGGATATTAAAAGGTTCTTGGTAGAACCCCCCAAGTGTGTTTGTTAGATAAAAACCTTGGTGTATGAGGTTCTCAACAGAACCACCTCAGTGTGTTCTAGATAAAACTCTGGGTATATAAAAGGTTCTCACTACATCCATTGAAGGGTTCTCTGTAGAACATTTCACTGGGGGTTCTGGGTGAAACCTCTTACAGATGGTTCGAGGTAGAACCCTTTATGTTGGGTCCCGGGTAGAACTCTCTGAAAGGGTTCCAAGTGGAACCTTTATAACAGGTTGTACCGGGAACCAAAAGTGGGGACAAGCCAAAGAACACTTTATGGTTCTAGTTAGCACCTTTATTTCTAAGGGTGTATAGTGTAACTACAGTGGCTTTCATTAAAGAAAAATGAAACACTGTATCACAATGCTAACAAGCAACTGTTTTTTATATTTATTTATTTTATATCCTTAAACATGAGCTTAATAAATAGCTTAAAATCACTGCTTAAAAGGGTACAAGGGGCAGGTAACATGATGCCCGTGAAAATAAGTTAAAGATTGAGTGGATGCCTTCCTTGTCAGCTCACAGCAGCATTAATCACCAGCAGCAGAGTCACAAAACAGATTATATTTTGTGAGCAGGTGGCCTTAAAGCCTTAAAGGTCTTTTGGTCTATGATAAGCATTTGGCCTTTCTAAGCCTTTGAGCTCTCACAAACAAAGAACCATCCCAAACCTCTGGGCTGAGGTAAATGGTTGACTTTTCCAAGCCTTTTAGTCTGCACAAAGCTGTTGGAAAGCGTCCATCAGATAAGAGGTTCCCATGGGCATCCTTTCAATAAAATATGTGACGGGCAACAAATTGGCTTTAGACACCTGTCGTAATATAGAAAGGCCAGTCATTTGTCTGCTCCACAGTTGTCTCAAAATACTAGTATAAGCAGTAAATTATTAAAAGTCGAGACAATGAAAAATAGTCATGTAATACAAATATTACTACAGAACAATGTCATATACAATAAAGCATGAGTTCTGTACAGTTGCATCACATGCTGAAAAATACATCTGGCCTATGAAAACAAAAGGAGAGAACACTCCAAGAGTATTCTGCTGCAGTAGTAATGTCAAAAGGAAGCAAATGTAACAGGGTATTTCAGTTGCAGTATTTTTAACAAATGTTGAAAAGGCAGGCCAAGAGGCAACACACTCTTTGATCTCTGACACAGCCTTGTCCTGAAGAAAGGCAAAATAAAAAGTCTTAAGGTTGACAAAAGTGCAAATTCTAATTAAATCAAGACCACAATAAACTCCAACAAAGGTCTCAAAGAAATTGGACTTGCCTTTAAAACCATCCATATTTAAAGTCCCAATAAACAGAGATGTTAAATTGAATTTTAAGTAGCCTGAGGCAAGGCTATGCAAGATTAGGTCGGGTATTTGGCCTCTGCCTCTGGCCAATTTATCAAGTAGTGTGCCTGAACTTTGAGATAAAATGACCACTAATTTGCTGCAGTCTAACTTGTTGATAGCGCTGCCTTTATTAATTCACTGTGAGAGGAATATTTAATTAAAAATTAAATACTAATTTTATGACACGTGACATTTCAATTACGTAAAATGCCAAAAAGCTAATAACGTAATGCCATTAATGAAATAATATTTGATGGCATTTTTTTTCCGTTACAGACAAATTTTCAGAGATAAAGTCAATTCATAAGCCAACAACTGCACACACAGTGGAGGGTGACAAGCAGTCGACCTGCTACAAAGCCGCTGAAGTGGCTTTTACCAGGGCTCTCTGACACAGACACAGTGACACAGTTACTTCCACTCAGCCGTGTATTATATGACTCAATAAAGCATACAGTCACTCAGTAGTGTGACACCTGGAGTTTTGCAATGGGAGGTGAGATGTTTTTTTCTTATGTTAATCAGTACATGCACAACTTACTTTCTTACCTTCATACCATAATCAGAAGCAGAAGTACTGATTCAACTTGTTTACTCAATAAAGTAGTGAAAAAGTACAGACTGAAATGTACTCCAAGAATAAAAGTAAAAAGTTATTCTCTGAAGGACAAAGAAACTTACTGGCTATTTCTGTGAAAAGCAAACTGAATCTCACCTTTTCTCCTTGGTCAAGCCTCCCTCTCTGTCTGTTTCCTCTTGCTATGTCTTTTTTACGTCATTTTTCATCTTGTTATAACGTTTTTTATCTTATGTTGATTTTTCATCTTACGTCATTTTTCACCATTACATTCTTTTTCATCTTGTTACATCTTTTACGTCATTTTTCATTTTATGTCTTTTTTGTCTCCTTACGTCTTTTTTTGTTTTTTGTGGTGTTATGCCCTTTTCATTTTGTTAAGCTGAAATTACACCTTTTTACATCTTTCTTGTCTTATGTAATTTTTCATCTTCTTACATCTTTTACCTTGTTTTATGTTTCATCTTGTTATGTTAATTTTCATGTTGTTATGTATTTTATGTTGTTTTTGAATTTGTTACATTATTTTGTCTTATTAAAGTGTTTTTTTTTTGTCATTTTCATCTTTTTACATCTGTAATATGTGATATGCACTGATGGATACACCATGGAATCGTATTTTGTGTTATTATACCATTTATTTAGGTTGACTTTGTTTTGATGATTGGAAGGCAGCACGAAATGATGAAAATGATGATCACTAATTCCCCTTTAATACATTAAAACTAAAGTAACCCTGTTTTTGAAAATGTAAGTTGTCTTAAGTACTGATACTCGAAGAGGGCTTTTTCGTCTGAACATGATACATGTCAATGCTAATTTTTGCACATGTATGTGAAATGTACCAAGAGGGCTACTTTGTCCAAACTTTGTAGGGGGCGCTATTGAGCCATTTTGCCCAGCCCATGTGTAAAACCCATAAAATATGTAATTTTTCATTTTCTAGTCTTTTAGTTTCATTTGTAGGAAATTTGGGGTAAAACTCATGAACCTCTCAGATTTTACATGCACTGACAGCTGAATAGTATCCAAAGACTAATCAATAAAGAAATATTGTGGCTTAGACATTAAATAAACAATGCACATACCATCGACACATTTTCTGGGTTAACTTTCCATCTTTCCTTTTTCTTCACATCTTTCACCAATACTGGCCAACCAGCCTTCAATACCTAGAATGATAAAGACTTCTCCCCTGGGCAGCACAGCCTGGTACCCTGCTGTACCGAAACAATACAGTTGGCTGCATGTCACACAGTTCATCTGCTGAAAGAGCTGACCACAAGGCTACCGAGAAAAGGATGGAGCTCTTATGCTGAATTCATTTTGAACTTGGCAGCTCAAAGCTGCAAGACCAGAGCACCCTTGAGCAGCCAGTAGGAATAAAGATGCTACGAAACACCTGTCACTCGCTCATAATTGCACAATGAAATTGGTAGTATCTCCCTATGTCATTTTAAACAAAGAGAATTACGGTCTTTGTGAAAAAACAAAAAAACAACTGTTCTAAAATGTTTAAACACACAATATGCAAGTCCTTTCACAAGAAGTCACTCTTACATTAAAACAATAACAAGGGAGCTAGTTTGATGATGCCTTTGCTTTTAATCTCTGCAGAGGAAATACCTGATTCCCGAGAAATTATAGTCACTAGCTTGAATAAATTACGTATTTCTCTGGGTTTAACCATTGTTAAAAACATAATGTACATACAAAACTCAATGAAATATATAACAGAGGTCCAGCAATTTTGAGCATTTTAATGCAGCAATGTTACATTATAGCTTTGATGAGACCCAATGTGTCAAATACAAGAAGCGGCTTGCTAGTGACCACTTGTCACTTAAATCTAACTCACTTCATATTTATCATTCTGCATTTTAACATACTAAGTATGAGAGGAATCTAGGGTCAAAAAGCCCGAACACATCTCACAAGCTCAGTTTTTATTACAACATTTACTTCTGTAAAACACTGACCAAATCAATTCAACCCGCTGGGTTCAAATTAAACCTCTGGACCCCAGACAACTCACAAACTGAAGCATCAGGCAGTCAGGCCTGTTTTGTTTTACACTTATCTTAACCTGATTTTTGTTCAATCTTTTCATACCAGATCTCATGATTTTCCAGTTTGAAGAACAAAAGTTAAAAATGAATGTTGTGTATAAAGAGGGTTCAAGTTACCATCCAAGTGGAGAAAAGAATCATCAGTCTTCAACATCAGAGCCTAAATGATCTGTCTTATGGAATTCATCCAGTGGTTCTCCACACAGCAATCAGAGAAGCACAATAAGGCTGAGAGGTGATAGTAAAATAGTTGAAAGGCACAGCAACTAACTGTGCTGTTATCCTTAAATGTGTTCTGGCATTTCAGCATTTCCAGTGACATCATGTTTCCTCTAACCTGGCAACCTGGAGCTGTGAAACGAGCTCCCAACCTTTCACTCAACATTTCAGTTTTCTGACCACAGAAAACATACTAACACTACGTGTTACAATAAAATAAAATAAAAAACTTCAAGACAATAAAGACTGCTACTGGCAAACAACAGTAGTAACTTAATGAACAACATTCCTGTTATTTCTTATTGGGCTCTTGAGAACAGAAACCAATTCACTTCTCTAATTCTACCTCCCAAGATTCAGTGCAAATAAGTGTTTGACAAGAGGGCCTGAAATGTATCTTTAAAGATAAACCATGACAACCAATGCGCCAAAAGGAATGAGAGAGCAGTCACCAGATACTGCTTAATTGTTGCTTTGAACTCATGCTATGAGCTTGCGACATTTTACCAGTGCAACACTGCTTGGTTCTTAAATGTGACAAACATTAGGGGTGGGAATCTCTTTGCACCTCATGATTCAATTCAATACAGATTTAGAGGGCTACAAAGTGATCATTAAATGATTATCTATGCATCTTGATGCATCATAATTTTAAGCTTTGAAGCCAAGGGATGCCGGTCGGATTGTACCCATCTGTATTTGCTCACATTCAGCCAAATCTCAAGGGGTAGCCTAGTTTGGAACATCTATTACGTTTCACCATCCAATTGGTTCAGCCAGAAGGAACTCACACAGCCCATTTTTGAAAACTGTTACAAATTATCATGATGTCAAGAATTGGGATATAAATTTCCAATTATTGACTTTTCTGTTATTCATAATCTTTTCAGAGAAAATTGCAATGCATCTAAGAATCGATTATTTCCTCCACCCCTACCTAATATCAGTGCTAATAAGCAAATGTTCCTGCAGGATGTTCCAGCCTTTATTCTGCTCCAAGTCCATCAGCCGGGTTCGTTACCATGTGGAACTGCGACTGTGAACTCCCTAAGTTTGAGTACCGGCACCAAATCTTCACTATGGGCAGACAGGGATGCATCTTATCTATCAAAATTCAGACCCAACAAACCACAGAACACAATGAGTCAGTAGCTCCACAATTATCCAGAGAAAGATAGAAATGGCACAAACTAAAAGAAAGTATGGCTGATCTGTGATGGGCTGACTCCTAGTTGCACTCTAAATGTTTTTGCAGTGAAAGTGACTGTGTTAAGAATCAGTAGAACACAATACTAGTATGTCACTGGCTATAAATTATAAAGAAAATAGTGCAGCTTATCTTACCCACACTGACAAAAGTAAGAAAAAAATCACTGCAGCCAGATGACGAATTTCATCTTTCCCGAACCTCAGCTTTCATTACTTCTCTAGTTAAGATTTAACCCCTCTTATGGCCTATAATATGTGGCCCATAACCTATATCTATAACATTTTATATCTTTGCATATGCTTACTGAAAGCCACTAAAACCCCAAATGTTTTAAAATAAAATTAGTTCCGTTTCATTCTGCGGGTGGCATTTTCTTAAATGGCTGTTCCCTTACAAAAATATCCAGAGCTCTCATTACTCTTTCACTATTCTAAAACTACATTTAGCGTGGAGATAACTGAAACTGTCAGCATTTTATTTGTATTGGGTCCATGATCATTCACACTGCAGCATTTACAAAAAATGTAAAGTGGAAAAGTCCTTAGAAAAAAAGTGATGCTTGGGTGAGAGACAGACACAAGACTAAGACACTTTACAGCTACAAAAGCAGCTGTGTGAGGCTATAGTTAAGGACAACAGAGCTGAACTGAGCTTAATGCTTAGGTAAACTTAATTGTTCACAGTGACAATACTAATGATGTTTAAGTAGGGCTGGGCAACATGGTTTATAAAAAATATCTCAATATTTTTAGGCTATTCCACGATACCATGAGACATGCTACTGAAGTTGCTGATTTTAAGCGGTATATTGGTTTTGACCAAATACCTCTATATCAACATCACACCAATATTGCTAGAATGTCTACTGGTGTTTTCACATAATATTAATACAATGAGATTTTTGATAAATAATCATCAGTAGTGTGGATACAATGACTAAGCAGGTAAGGGCAAATAATAGAACAGCTTGCACAGTCTGCTAAGTTAAAAAAAAAACCTCAACTGTAATGGAGCCTTTAAAACCAGTAAAAAAAAAAAAAAAAAAAAAAAAAAAAAAAGACACAATATGCCATATCACAATATAAAGATATCCTAAATCTAAGATGACAGTCTTATATCATGATCTCGATATAATAAAGATACATTGCCCAGCCCCGTTTTTAACAAGCACATGTACAGTGATCACTAACTTAGTTTAGTGTGTTAGCATGTTAACATTCCTAATAAGCACTAAACACATTTACAGCTTAGGGTCATGGCAATGTCATTAGTTTTGCAAAGTATTGGACAAATTGAAATGTTAATCTAATGATGATGCTACAAGAAAAGTCATTAAGATTCATCCTCTGGAGACCATGAATGTCTGTGCATAATGTCAAGGCAATTCATCCAAGTGTTGCTGAGTTATTTCAGTCTGGACTAAAGTGGCACACAAACCGACAGAACAATATTGCCATCCACAGAGCCATGCCACCAGCATGGCTAAAAATGGACGTATGATAGAAGCACCATGGCTCCTGCATCAGCTCTACATTAGGCTTCAAGTGGTGAAAACATTAAGGAGATAAAACATGGGGTTAAATTATCCATCTATACTCTGACCATTTTGACCCTGTAAAAGAGTCAAACCTATCAGTTTTTATTATAAAGTCTTCATAATACCATGGTAAACATCATGTAATCATCAGTATTATTAAACCGTACTACATTTAACAGACAGATACGAGAGTGGTATCAATCTCATTAACTCTCTGCCTGAAAGCATATTTATTTTTAAAGCTTTATTGTCAGAACTACCCTGCAATTGTAAAGACATTACACTAATACAACCCCTGTTGCTCCGAGAGAATAATACACCTGTATGTATTCCCTTCGAGGTATTAGCTGCAGTCATTTGACTTTGTAGCATCAGGCACTGAGGCAAGGAATTCAGTTCCTTGGTGACAGAAAACCCAAATGGTGTGAGTTATGCCAGTAATATCCTCTTAGTAGCCATTAGCTGAAAAGTGTTTGTGAAACAAGCAAATTAGATGAAAGGAAAAAAAAAGGGGGAAATAATTAAAAAAACATTACACTGTTAAGTATATACTGCAGCATAAGTGATCACAGTCATCCACAGCTTTTCGATTTCAGGCTGCCAGTCAAACTCCGAATGAACTACAGTACTATATACTGTATACTAACAGTCTGCACAAAACATTAAATTCAAAGATTTTCTTTTATGAATTTCTAATGGGACAAAATGTCCTCTCTCCCATAAGACAGTTCAGTTACTCCGTTAAAATGAGTCACAATAGCCAATAAACACATTACGTTTACGAGGATGATGCTGCCCTTGGCAGAGGAGGGAGAAGGGGGAGTGTCTCAAGTGGAGTGAAATCCAAGAACATGTTCAAGAGATTTTATGTTGTTTCTCTTTATAATTCCTGCAATTGTATATCCGTGTTTCACGGCCAAACAAAAGGTTAACCTTACCACCACAAAACATGAGATTGGAACCAGATTCACAAGGTCTTTTATCATAGAGTTTACACAGTCTCCTGTCTTACTGATGATTTTAGAACAAAAAAGTAAAAGAACACCTCAGTTACATACTGTATGTGAATATGGAGATAATTTCTAGAGGTGCATCAATCCGTTTTTTTTTAACTCCAATGAATGAATTTGAATATGATTAGACAGACAGCCCTCATTTCTCATGATGCATTGCTGAGAGTTTGTTAAGTTTGCTATTTTTATGTTCCAAAACTTTTGTTGGTGCTGTGTTGTGTTTGTTCAGAACATCTTGGTTTAGTAATTTCTATGCTCATTACAATCACGGAAGAAGCATTTTAACCTTTATTAACTTGTAGATTGCTGTTATTTACCATATGACTGAAACCTGCACCTTGACATTTGCTCCAACTAGTTTGGAAAGTCTTAGGTCTACTCGTTTGAACACAGTCAAAGGAAACAACATGAAGTCAGGGCTTGTGCAAATGATTCACAATTTTTCATCTTATTGCAAAGGCCTTAAGCAAAACCATCAACCATGAAACCAGGCAGGAGAGAGTTCAGTCATTAATAAGGCCGACCAGCAGCCAGAAGCCTTGGATTTGAGCCCCTCTGTCGTCCAGCATCTCCGCTGAAATGACAATGAGCAAGGTTCTGACTCTTTACCACCTCCTGAGCTGGCGTTCTATCTCTAGATAAATTGGATGTACCCTAATTCAAGACCAGCAGTTTTTTTTTCAGGTCTGTGCTTTTTCCTGGTCATTGAAGAAGAAAGAGTGACTGGTGGGTGATGGGATGGAAGTGTGACCTTTCCGCGATTCCTCCAGTGTCGACAGCCGCTCCTTTGTTCTCTGCCATTATATGTTATGTCCAATGTATCATGGGCTCTGATGCTTTCTTGTTTCAAATGGCAATACATTCAAGTTACTAGTGTTTTTCTCTCCAGAAACCAAACCATGATCTCCCAGAATCACTGTGACTCAAAGAGAGATGCGTATAATTTGGCTAAGTCCATAATTTTGCGAAGGCAACTCCTACATAATAACTACCGTCTTCATTCAAAAAATACTCAACAGATTGCAAGAAAATGTAGGAAAAATGTTTGGACTATTCAGATTCCAAAGAAAGAAATGACTCACTTAAATGAGTCACTTAAAGACTCACTTATGAATATAAGCAATCAATCAGAAAACTTAGCACAACTCATAACACTACATCTCATTTACAAATCACACTGAAACGTGTCAACACTAACTGTCATGCTGTCAAGTTCTCACCTAACAAGATAACATCAGTGAAGTACGGTCAAGCTCAGCAAGAGCCTTAGGTGTTGCCAGATCTTGCGAGAGAAACAAGTAACCGGCCTCACACAAATGACTGAATAACTGACTGTAAATGGGACTGTGTTTGCATGTGATCCTAACTTTGATACAAATTGATTTAAAGTTCTGAATATTAGCAATATATATCCTCAATAGCAATAAGAAAACAGCGCGATAAAACGTTGGATAATTTGACGTGTAAATGCACAACATGGGAGCACAGAGCCCCAGCTCATCACCAACTTGTAACATCCTTGACAACGGAGCGTGATAAGAGTGACATGTGAACAGCCAATCATCTAACAGACAGTCTCACGTGTGCTCTCCGCCTGACTCATTGATACAGCCTATCATATCCCTGAACGCTATGAGTGACAGGCAAACAGCTTTGGGTTGCGGAGCCAGCAAGTGGACAGATTTATCCTGCGTTTGAATAACATATCGAAAATATCTGTTTGACAACTCATGGCGCTGTATCATGTAAGTAAGAAAGGGAAAAAATAAGACCTTTCAGAATGAAATTTAAGACTTGTGAACAGAATTCAATACCTTTTCAAGGCCTTAATTTACGATCATTAAATTTAAGACTTTTTCAAGTTTTTAAGACCCCGCGGGTACCCTGATATATAAACAAATCATTATGAAACACATACTTTGGCATTTTCTAACACTGATATATCATTAAATTGACACCAGCACCTAAGAAACTAGTTTTACCACCTTGTGGTTGTATGCCTCCGTCAACCAGTCAAGCTGCAGTTAACATACACAGGAACTGTCCTCGACCACTGACCTCCAAATTCTATTCAGTTCATCCTTGAGCCCAAGTGGACGTTTGTAGCAAATACGAAGAAATTCCATCCAGGTGCTCTTGAGATATTGAGTTCACAAGAATCAGATGGAAGGACAGCCTGAAAACATAATACTTCCGACCACAGCTGAAATAGTTTTTTATTGGAAAAAGTGGCCCAAACCAGTAGCCAGGGAAAAGTCTGTGCAGATGATTTGCCTCCTGTACTAGAAGTTTTTGCAGTTCTACTGGATGGTGAGGAGGTCCCTGGCTGTGTGTGATTCACATCTTGCTATCACATGTATATAAGACATGTGAAGATTCTCACTTATATGGAGCTAAAAAAGTAGTGCAAACTTGCTTCTATAGCATTGCTGGAGTGCAAAGTATAGCTCTCATCTTATATACAGTACCACAGGGGTAGAGCTGACTGTGTTTGATGCTGCCAGATATCTGTTCGTTTCACAGAACAGGTCTGAAGTGTGACCTTCATTAGCAGCACACTGCACAGTTGCAAATAAATTTTAAAAATATCAATCCAACACTATTTTAGTTTTAATTCTACCATATCTCACATCAGACAGGGTCACGTCATATTGTAAAATGTGACAACAGTGTTTGCCCCGTTATGCATTTCAACAATAAAAACTGAAGGAACAACGTCTCTTGCATAAACTGGGAGTATGCCGAGTTACAACCAACCTGTCTAATGTTTGTGGCAGTGTATTGTGTTATTTTGAAGCAGCTTCTATCATTTGCATGTGATTTAATGAAGGTAAAACACAGTGGAAGGTTGTGCGTAATTGCTCTGCGCTCTGGTGCGGCATTTCTCAATCACATGCTGCATGTTTGTCAGCATATGTGTCCTGCTGCCTTTAGATGTCTCGCAGCGAATTGATGCTGTGGCAGAAATAGATGTGGTTTTTACACTTCTTCCTAACATACAGTGAGCGAGCAAACTCTAGGGGATGGAACACAAAAAATTGTCTAGATATAACACAAGCAAAATTGCAGTACGAGGAAGGGAGGCCCCCCCAACTTACTTGTAACTCCCAAGAGCTCCCCAGTTTCCCTCTAAAGCTCCTCCTTTTTGGAAGATATCTCCATCAAAAGGCTGATGTGGACAATATAGGATGTGCCACTTCTCAACCTAATGAATTACTCCCCAGTCATCCATGTTGACTGCGGACTGGGGGGGAACGTCAAAGACATCAGCAATGATTTTAACCAACGAAAATAGATTGGAGGTGGAGAAAGTTACAAAAAGGGCGCATGTATGGAAACAAGGCAAGCAGTTTTTCAAACAAGTGGCACATCATTTCGCAGTGTGGGAAGTCTATCCTCAGTGCAAAGACCCATTTTCCACCAAAATACCAATAAGTCGCTTTGAACCGCCTGATTTGAATGACTCACCCACCTGTGCGCCTTGCGCTGGGCACCGAAATACCATACAGATGAGCAAAGCAAATTTCAAGTTCACGGAAACGCTGTTGGAGTGCTGCTAGCACTGTGAATTATTGAATTCATTTTCTGCAATAATCAGGCAATAATGACATTGTGGGTTGATCTTGATTAAGAAATGATGAATTGTTTTCTCATAGTAATGTTTTATTTCTGAGTGTTTGTCTTAATCTAGAGAAGGTGTGAGTTTAGGCTGTAGTCAGGCAAATGAAATTTCAAGCAGTTATTACTGTTGAGCTGGCATTTCACTGAGATCTAAGCTCACGTGGAAATGCCAACTTTTATATCTATGGCAAGCTGTGAAAATGATAAGGATAAACATATGTAGTCAGTTTACCACTGTGAATAATATTAATGGCAAACTTTTTTTCCTTTTAGGGTCTGAACATCTTGCAGAGAAATGAGAATAAAAAACATGTATCCACTATTCACTCTAGTCATTTAATGATGTCTTTCCCAACACTTATTCTCCCTGTAAGTACATGACAGCACAAAATGGATGGCTCATTTGGATAATTAAAAATCCCAGGTACTGCAAAGGAAATTAAGAAGTACACAACTCGGCCCTTCAACATACAAATGACAGCAACGTAGTTAATACGGAAAGGCTGCTATTTTATTCAAAATATGCAACTCAGGGTTCCCAGGCCTTTTTCAAAGTCTAATTCAAGCACTTTTCAAGATTTTTTTCTAACCCTGTTAACTTCAGTCTACCCACAATAATTTTTGTACTGTAGTAATTGAGAATACTTCTTGTGCTGTAGTAACCCACACAGATGAAGTGTGCTGCACTGTGCATTATATCATATGGCAGATATAATAGCTTGTCTGGGAGTCTGGCAGCTTACCAA
This sequence comes from Lutjanus campechanus, assembly GCA_027495735.1. Classification (NCBI taxonomy): domain Eukaryota; kingdom Metazoa; phylum Chordata; class Actinopteri; order Lutjaniformes; family Lutjanidae; genus Lutjanus; species Lutjanus campechanus. The sequence continues at coordinate 4,126 of JAJHUR010034856.1, read as the reverse complement.
GTCATGAGTTTGCCATGGGGCCTTGGAGCAGTCTTTCATGTGCAGTGTATTTTTACCATCTTTAGGTTCAAGGGGAGCTTATTTCATTATCATTACCTATTCAGCTATCAGTAAGCATGGAAAACATAAGCAATCCAGTTTCCTTTTTAGAATCTGGCCATGAATATTCATATGCTGGTACAGTAGTTAGTATACAAAAAGATACTTGCTTTGGAAGCTCAAAGTGCCATGCTCGACACATCCCCTAGCAACTGGAATCCCCCTGGCAGGCACTAACTGCGGTGTCAACAAGCAGCTACTGATTGCCAGTTTGGTGCAGATACTGATATTGTCTGCCCATAGCAAGGCTCTGCACGAGGAGAAAGGTGGATGGAGGCAGCCATGGAGAACGAGTCTCACTGTAGGGGGCAAAACATTGTGGAATGGGCTCCCATATACTGAAAATATTTTAAATATTAAAATGTCCGTCTCTTCTCTTGCTCCTTGTTTCTCTCTTTCCTTCTCTCTCACACATACACTGCATTTTACCATGTTCTGTAGGGCTGCTAATGTACAATATTCTTTGCAAATGTGAACTTAGCAATAACCTTTCTAAAGTTGTATAAAAAGTTGTATAAAAAACATTTATAAAGCCGTATACTACTGTATCATACCACTCTCGGTACTTAATGTGTTTTTGCCATAAACTGAGTCATACAAAAGCAAGAAATTAGACAGTATAATAATGATGTGTACCAAATAAGTATTAGCTCTGGCTGAGCACAAACAGCACCGTTTCAAAGAAAGTTAAGGCATTGAGCACCATATTTTGCATATATAAGCTTTGGCTCAGTCACATTAGACAGCTGTGAAAATGTGTGAGAAATAAATTTATGAGGCCCAGTATGAATTGAAATATTGTCTCAAATAAACACAATTGAAAACTGCCATTGTTATACTGCATTTACTATTTTTATTTGGTCATCTATACAGTAGCAGTTAGCTGTAGGGTTGGGTGATTTCTATAAAATATCAAATATGACGATGTCCACAGTGAAACATCACCAATGGCAGATGACATCATTGTTTTTCGGGGGGGGAGTTTAGTTGTCCCAGAACAGAAAAGCTGATGTGCTCACCAGCTGTAGTCATCGGTGCATCTCACCGGCAGCATTCAACTGTCTCACTCAGCCAAGAGAACTCTTCAGTGAAGGGAGTAGACAGATCAGCTCTCACATCCTTGTCAGATCAGCGTCCGACATACTGTACATCACTGTGGCGGCTTTAAGAGGGTCATTACATTACAAGCAAAGCCATTTCTCTGTTGCTAGTGGCAAGAACCAACACAAAATAGACTTCAAACTTGGAAGCTCTAAGTTTCACTATTTTTATGTTTCTGCACCGTTTATTCTACAGCTCCACCTGTTGTACTTGGCATTAGCAAGTTGTGAGGCCTTGGCTAGTATCTGCTGTACTTTCACAGACTGGGACAATGTTGGATTAATGTTGTAATAATGAGGGACAGTCAAGAGAAACTGTGTGAACGTAGAAAAGGTTGTTGTAGGCAACTGGACTTGGCAGAGGTCTTGAAGACGTTTCGCCTCTCATCCAAGAGGCACTAACTCGTGAGAGGCAAAATGTCTTCAAGAACTCTACCAAGTCCAGTTGCCTACGACAACCTTTTCGACGAATACCATGACCTGGATGACAGAGAATCTTCACAAATTGTGTGAACGTTGAGCCTCATTTGAAGCCAGTTAAATAACCAGAGTAGCAGGCTGGATGCGGGACGTGACGTTGCTTTTTTGGAACTTCACACTGCAACACAAGCTCAGCTGGTTTTGTTGTTACATGAAAGCCCCCTCTCCTGTTTGATCTGCTATTGTGTGTGTCTGTTGTTTCTATATGTAAATGAAGTGAGAGACCTGCCTCATGGTACAATGACTATTGCACTTATATTTATATATTTTGAGTTCTCTCCCAAATAAATGCTGCTGAGATGCCTAATCCTAGACCTTTTACTAATTAACCTACATTATGGGGCAGGCTACTCCTCCCAAAACATATGTAGACATATACCTCATTCTCATTTCTATTCCTATTTTTTAAATCATTTTCTTCTTTCATAAGATACCCTCTCTTTCATTGCCAACAGAGTGAAATGAGATAGGATCATGTTTTGAGTGGAGTATTCCTTATTATTCTTGTAATATGTGATATAACACCATCATCGTAAAAAAACAGAAAATTAAATTAAAAAATGCAGCGATAGACTATAATTCTTAGGTCATATCACCTACTCCTACTATACAGATGGATGCACAGGGAGGTGGAAGGATAATTTGATGAGGCTACTGCAAAATATTGATGTAGCATCTGATATCACCCAAAGGTTTATGGTGCATGTTTTCAAGCCTGGAGTTAGGTTTACTGCACTCATCGAGAATTACAATTTGGGCAAAAGAAGGAGGAAAGCAGGATGAGGCTGAGATACTCAATCAAGCAAACATACTTTTCATCCTTAATACCCAATGAAACAAACAGCTCTCAAAGTGATTACAAAGTAAATACATTAGTATATTAAACCAAAACTTAAATTGATAGGACCCGCATGTGTGTTTGTGTGGGTGCTGTGCTTGGGACAACTGTAAAGTGAGCTAGGAATAGAGACATGACTTCGTGGGGAGTGATGGGTTTGCAGGACATGGTTAAAATGTTCAAACGGGATTTAATGACCCAAAATTTGTCCAGCTGCCAATGGGGAGGGATGGCTGGCAGTGATTTGAAAGAAGCATGAGATTTAGGAGCCACAGAAGTCATTTGGCTCAGAGGGATAGACGAAAGGGGGGAGCTATGGATTGAGAAGAGAGATTGCAAGCGGCCAGGTAAGTGGTGCAACTTGCTAAAATAAGGACAAAAACAAAACGGTATGAAATTTAGGGGGATTAGGAACAGAGGAGGGAGGCAAAATGGGATTTTGATTCAACGTGGCTTTCTGATCTAAGAGTAAGAGCTTGAGGAGCTGAATTAATGGCTAGTGGAAATGCAACATCATCAGGGGAGAGCACAGATTTAGCAGTTTCATGAGTCGTGAGAATAAACCAGTGTTCATATCACAATAAATGGTACCCACGAAGTAAATTTAAAAAGTGGGATCAGACAAATCTGTTTCTGCTGCTTAGAATATGATACCTATTCAAGAAAGTCAATAGAGGATTTTCTCCATGTGACGACTGACAGAGCATCTGACAAGAAGGCCTGGTTCACTTTTTTGTAATGCAGTAATTACAGACTTATACCTCTGGCTTCTCCTGCAATAAATACTGTGGCTCAAATGTGTCGCCTCGACTGCTGAGCAGCACACTTCCTTTCTGCTACCCTCGATCAGCGAACAGGAAGGAATGATGCCAGAGTGAGAAAAGGGTCAGGAAGAGCTGTCACCATTCATGTCCACCCCAGATACTATCTGTACCAGAGACTTTCCTCTGGGACTGAGGTCACACATCACCTCAACAGTTTGTTCCCATGAGATGTCACACTTCCTAAAACTCACCCGTAAACCCCTGCAATCTCTTGCTCCCTTGAGTACCATCTAACTCTGTCTCATAAAGACCTTTTTTTTGTTTGTTTTGTTTTTAGTTTTACAGTTTTTGCAGAATCTTGCAATACTTAGACATCTTTAAATTCTTACCTGCATAAACTGTGAACCTGAGAACCTTTACTACATGATACTACACAAAAGGTGGAATCAGCAGTGACATTAATTTATGTCACGCACCTCTTGGCATCACAATGCCCACAGCTACATACTTTACTTACTTTATTAGTTTATTTGGACGGGACAGCGCATATTAATGTACATAATAAAAATATGTAAATATACCGGACTTAGCACAAGTGCTAAATTTCATCCGGAGTCCCCAACATAGACAACAAATAATACAATACAAAAATCAATAATACAAAACAATTTACACAATTACACATGTTCCATACACTGTAACATTTGTAAAAAGCCCAAGAATGGCATAGGTGCGTATGCCCATTCAACGTGTTTTAGATGTTTTAATTATACTATTGCAAGATTAAATTGCCTGAGATGTACAGTAACATAAAATCTGCATTTCAGCAGTCTAAAAATGGTCGC
>JAJHUR010034688.1:559-22006 GCA_027495735.1 Lutjanus campechanus | reverse complement strand
TTGTAGTCAAGGAAGTGCAGAAACCACAAGTTTCTAACAAAAAGGTCAAACAGTGGCTGTTAGATAGCATCTCCAAATAAGGTCACGGACATTTTTAATAAACTGTAACTGGGTATGAAAAATACACATGTAGATATGTATAGAAATTATTATTTTAGTGCCAGTCGACGTGATGTGTTCAAAAGGAGGAAAACGAGCCGTCCTTGTTGCAATACTGCCGACTGTGAGCACAACGGAACAAGAAATATAAATCAAGTGTTGTTAAATTCTCTCTCACGGCTCTCAATGTTGCTTTTAAAGGTTCTTTGTTCTCAAAGCTTCTGCAAAAGTTCCATCACTGCTGTGCCACAATAGAACAAAAAAATAGATTTTTTTCAAGTGACTTTCGCACCATCTAGTGGCGATTGTAGGTGCTAAGCAAGCATGAAAAACAAAAGTGGAACTCAGCTGCAGGTTTATTTGGTACGCCAAGCTCAAACTAATGCAGTCCTGTAATACATCCTCCCTTCATGAGGATTACATTTCCAGTTTCTGTTGATTTTGTTTGTTGATTCAACTTTAAAATAATTTTGAAGGCTGCAGTTTGTGCTACAAAACCCACAGAAACATATTTCAGATTCATCTCAAGATCCCAAAGTTTTCAAAGATGCCAATTATATCAGGATGTATTTTGGCAAAATGTGAGCAAAAGACACACAATATTTATGTTAGGAACAGTGGAGTCATAAACCTGATGCATCTTCATTTTAAATTCAGTCAGTGTGAGCCATAATTGTAGCTCAACATCCTCCATGCTCATTATTAAATAACTCTAAAACAATTATGGGAAAACATGGAGCAGCCTGAGAAGACTGTACTGCTCATCTTTGATCAAGTTCAGCTCCCTGAACGAAAGCAGAATCAGCAGACTGACATCTTGGTTTTCCAAACCCTCTGCCCAGTCCAGAGTGAACTTCTGCACTGAGAAGGTTTTTCCAACACAATTTATTGATTCCACACACACACTTAAAATTTTATATGAGCATGATTAGGAAACAATTGCGTGTTCACTCAAAGGTTAAATTTATGTTTTGTTGTCAGGTGTCTCCACACTTGATTCACTTTTCTTTATTGTTCTGTAATGAACATTTTATTGAAGCTTTAAACAGAAATAAATCAGACAGGGTTTGATTCAGCCTCAAAACTAAACATCACTCCTTTATAAAACAGGGGAATAAAAGAAAACTCCCACACATACACACGTTTTTTTGACACATGCATGTGTTTTTATTGGTAAAAGTCTTTTTTTTTAGTCAGTGTTTAACTTTCCACCTGTTGGGATGCTGGTGCATGTGAGTATGTTAATGGAAGCCTGTCAGGGCTGCAGAGGAACAAGTTGTCTCACACTCAATGTGTGGCAGCGAGGTGGCGGTGCGGTCTGTTAACGGGTCTGTGTCTGCAGTGGAGGTGTTAGTCCTGTCATGGTGGCTCCTCAAACTGTGGAAGACCTCAGCGAGAAACACCCGACCGTCCACCTCGTACACGCTCACATCCGTTTGATCCGGGAGCAGGCGGCCGCTGGCGATCAGCTCTCTGAAGGCCTGATGGGGGAACAGAGATGAAATAAAGTTGTCCACATAAAAATGAGGTAGACAGTGTGCGATGTTACCATTCAGCCAGGTGACAAAATGAAATGAATACGTGTGTGTGTGTGAGAGACAGAGAGTGACCTGGCACACTGGCTCCATCAGCTGGTTTCCCCAGATGTAGATGTGTTTCAGAGTTGTGTTAACTTTCATAACCTGAGCCAAAGACAGCAGACCCTCCGTCCTGATGTTGTTCCTGCTGACAGACAGTCTGACAGACAGACAGTTTTTATGTATCTCATGAAAATACTTACAGCTGCTCCTTACTTTCACCTCTTTAAATCTCTAAAAACTATTAAAATAAGTAAAAACAGAATAATTTCACCTCTTTAAATCTCTAAAAACTATAAAAATAAGTAAAAACAGAATACTTTCACTTCCTTAAATCTCTAAAAACTATTAAAATAAGTATAAACCACCCCCTCCTTGAACCACCACCTTACCGTGATGGAGGGGTTTGAGTACTTGAATGATCCTAGGAGCTATGTTGTCCGGGGACTATTTCCCCTTGTAGGGTCTCCCAAGGCAAACAGGTCCTAGGTGACGGGTCAGACTAAGAGCGGTTCCAAAGCCCTTGATGGACAGATCAAAAACGAGGACGTCTACGTCGCCTGGATTGGCGTCACCGGGGCCCCACCCTGGAGCCAGGGTCAGGGGCCCTCTACAAAGGGCTATACGGTCTCTGTATGACTGGAGCAGGTGCTTGGTTTGCATTGCCAGCAGTAAGTCAGACCTGTTCCCAGTGCATGTTGGACTCCGGCAGGGCTGCCCTTTGTCACCGGTTCTGTTCATTATTTTTATGGACAGAATTTCTAGGCGCAGCCAGAGGCCGGAGGGAGTCCGGTTTGGGGACCACAGGATCTCATCTCTGCTTTTTGTGGATGATGTTGTCTTGTTGGCTCCTTCAGGCCAGGACCTTCAGGGGTGGCTTGCAGCCGAATGCAAAGCGGCTGGGATGAGAATCAGTACCTCAGAGTCCAAGGCCATGGTTCTCGACTGGAAAAAGGTGGCTTGCTCCCTCCGGGTTGGAGGAGAGTTCCTGCCTCAAGTGGAGGAGTTCAAGTGTCTTGGGGTCTTGTTCAGGAGTGAGGGATGGTTGGAGCAAGAGATTGACAGGCGGATCGGTGCAGCGGCAGCAGTAATGCAGTCGTTGTACCGGTCTGTCGTGGTGAAGAAGGAGCTGATTCGAAAAGTGAAGCTCTCGATTTACCGGTCAATCTACGTTCCTACCCTCACTCATGGTCATGAACTCTGGGTCATGAACTTTGGGTCATGACCGAAAGAAAGGCGGAATGTCCCTTTAAAGACTTGATGGAGACCTAATGTTGCAGAGTCAATGTTTGTCTGAGCGTGTCGGACTCACTCTCTCAGGACGCAGCCCGGCCAGGCGATGGCCTCACTCAGATACAGAGCACCTTCATCTTCAATCCGATTGGACGACAGATCAACGATCTCCAGGGTCAGGTTCTGCTTCAGCACCTTGGCAAGATGACGCACGCCGTCACGAGTCACTCGGTTACTGCAAACGACAGAGGGGAGATGACGAGGAGGTGCAGAGGAAGACGGTGAGAGACGAGGATTCTGAAATAAGCAGATGCTTTCACTTCATGTCACTTCATCTGGTCTCAGATGTAGAAAACACATGATACAGACATGATGCAACATTCACAGGAAACAATCTGCTCAAAATTCATCCAGATTGTTCATTTTACACAAATGTCCCACAGTTATTTTGCCACTATTTGGGTCAAACTGTTCAGTTCATCAGTTGCTCTGTGCTGTTATTGTTACGCACTGAATATAATATAAAATATCCATAAAACATGTCAATTAATCACAAGTTGTCATTTTACTCAATTATAGGAAAGAGGTCCCTCAAGCCGAGCATACGCTGTGATTCTGGGCTGTCCCAGATGAAAGATTTGCTCATGTGATCATCGTACAGTCTGGACCCAAGTTTATGAGATCCATGTTGCACAGTGAGGATGCAATAAACTATCAGGCTGTTGAAATCTCAGTCTGTAGGCGCCATTAAGACAAAACGTTGCGGACCTCTGAGAGAGAATGTTTTTGTTCCTACCAGCGCAGGTCCAGGTAGCGCAGGCTGTGGTTGAGCCTCAGACCTTCAGTCAGCCTCTCCATCCCAGTGTCGGTCATCCCCATCGTCCCCAGGTGGAGCTCCACCAGGCTGCTGTTCATCACCAGCATGTCAGAGAAGTGCACCGCCCACTCTTCCTGAGAGACACACGGTCATATTACATCTGTCTGCTCATGTAAATCTGGCTCAAACTGACCATCACAAGAACTGTGACAAAGAAAAACACTGCTGATTTTTATCTGTAAAACACAACGGTGTGTGTTTGTACCTGGTGGCTAAAGAGCAGCGGTCGGCTGATATCCACAGAGCGAACGGCCTTGTTGCTTTTCAACACGATGGCAAACGCGATCACACTTTGAGTGGCCTGCAGGGACAGAGGCAGGGTCAGACGAACTTTGATTCTGATTGAAATCCTTTCAACTGAGACAGGTGACATTCTAAACAAAGATGACAGAAAGACACAATCAGTAGGTGCCTTATATAATATTTATATTAAAGCTGAGAGCAATTAACTGCTATATTTATAATAAACTGAAAAGACAGGACTCTGTGTGTGTTTACCAGGTCGCAGGAAGCCACCTCCAGCTCCTGCAGGGAGTCGTTCACCTGCAGCATGCTGGCCAGCTGCATGGCTCCTCTGTTCTGGATTTTATTACCTGACAGTCTGAGAGAGAGCAAGGTGCTGTTACACTGCAGAGAGACAGAGAGAGAGATATCATTACTGTCTGACAATCAAAGGTTATATATATGACCATGGTGGCAACAAACACCATCTCTCAAATACTCACAGGAATGCCAAATGAGAATTAATCCGCTGCTGAAAGTAGTGCCAAGCAAATGCACTATTTCCTCCTGTTTGGTAAGATCTACACTGACCTGCTGCTGTGTAAGTTAATTAAATTAAATATTTTTTTATAGCTTGAGATTAAAATCCACAGGCAGGACGTCAGAAAGTATTGAGAGATGCAGTATAATGATGATTTTCGCCTTTTCTTTGGGATTGTTGATGATAACTTATAGTGAAAGTAAGCAGCAAGAATGGCTATAAATAGAGGTGTGTGTGTGTGTGTGTCAGTGTGTGTGTGTGTGAGAGAGAGAGAGAGAGAGGTAGATATGAACCTGAAGGCTCTTGGCGAGAACTTCAGCTCCGTCTACTTGGATGTCGTTGAACATCAGGTCCAGAGAGCGCAGGGCTGAGCCGTCCTCCTGCTCAGGGAAAACAAACATTTACAAACATGAACAACTGGAACACAGATTATATTAAAAAGGTTTGGCCTTCATCTTTTATCATCAAGATTTCCGGGACCGCACATGTAAACTAACCATTTAACTAAATCTTGCACATTCAGATCCCCGATTACCTGTAAGATTTCAGCAAGGTGTCCAACCCCTTCATCTGTTATGTTATTGTACCTGATGTCAAGACCTGTCAATACAAACAAAGTTTAAAATTAACTGAAAAAAATAATAATAAGAAGAATAATTTAAAAAACGTCCTAGTTAAGGGGATAGGTTTTTCTCTGTGGACAGAGAGGGGACGACTTGCCCCAAAGGGCCACAGGCTTGAATCAATCAACGCAGAGGGCCGATGGCCCCGATACATGAGGCGTATGCCCCACCGACTGAGCCACAGGGGCACCCCTAATGTACACGATATTTATAATATTTTCACTGCTTTATCTTTGCTGTCAGACAGACTTTTCTGACAGGAAGTTGTTGTTGCTATAAGCCAAATATCCAAACCAACCAAACTCCATAAGCAAAAATCAGTATTTTTACTTCACAGGACCACTGTCTTGATTGGTTAGTTTGTTTGTTATTGTGTGATTTTGGTGTTTTAAACGGTTAGTTTGAATTCACCAGAGTCACATTATAACACAAACAAACTAACTGATCGAGGCAGTGGTAGACCAGTAGCTCCTGTGTTCTGTGAGCTAAAATTAATGTTTTTGTCAAAAGAGTTTGGTTGCTGTGAGGAGAGCGATATTTGGTGTGTATAACTTCAGTTTTACATCGAAAAAGGTTATCTGACAACAGGGTAAAGGTATGGAAATGTTCTAGATATTGACTGACATTGACTTTTTTAGGTGTCTAAAATATATTTTGCTGCTGATCCTGCCCACAGCAGTACATCGCTTCGCCTCCTACACCAGTACTCCTGCTGCTTCTCCAAACTGAGGGCGTGTTAACCATCATCTACTGCAGATAACACACTGACTGTGGATAAGCACCTCATACAACCGCTTTAAAGTGTTCACTTAAATCTGACTGATCACCTGTCACACTCGCGTTGTTTCTTAGACACTTTGAGAGAGCGAGAACGTCTTTGTCATCAAGTTGTTGAACACGTCTCAGCCGGTTGTTTCCTGTCAGTTTTAAGGCGAAATTCCTGCCAAAAAACAGACAACTGGTCAAATGATTTCATGATCCAACACTCATGCTGCCTTCAGTTGCACGTCAGAAAGTTTAAGGAGTTGTGCACACCTGTACAACCACCACCATTGCAGATTATGGAAATAACATGAATAGACTGCAAAATATCCTAAACTAAACTAAAAGAAACAAATAGTTGCATTATAGAAGAAGCAGTTTACTTTCATAACTGGTTCAATTTATTAATCTGTAATAATGCAACATATAACTAAACATGTGACTAAAATCTTTCATCAGCTAAACTAACTGTAAACTATAGCTGTCAAATAAATGCAGTGGTGTAAAAATGACAACATCTGCCTCTGAAATGTGGTGGAATAGAAGAATAAAGTAGCAGAAAATGGACTCACTCGAGTAAAGTACACAAACCTCAAAACTGTAACTTAAGTACAGCATGGTAACTGTATACAGTACAGTACTCAGTTACTTTGCATCACTTCTGCTAATATTTAGGTTACTTTTAGCCTACTTACTTTAACTATTTAAGTAGTAGGTGCTGTAAAAGTGCTATATAAATAAACAGAGGTGGAATATAAAGTATATTACTTAAGTAAAAAATTGAGGTCCTTGTACTTTACATAGTTGTATTTCCACTTTGTACTTTATACTTCTTCTGCACGAGGGAAATATTGTACACCACTACTTTTATATGATAACATTGCAGATTCAGATTTTAAAAAGAAAATAATGAAATAATATCCTGTGTTGTTATATGTTAAACTATTAATTATTATTATTATACTTCTTCCACTCCTGTGTATGACGATAAAACATTAGTACTGATAATACTTTTATTAATGTAAGCGTTTAAATTCGAACTTGTTCTTGTGGTATTATTGCTTTTATTAGAATACTTTAAAATACGTCTTCCACCTCGGTGAATAAAGTTTATCATTATTTATGTCAAATGCTGAGTTTTACTTGTACTCGAGTATCAGTTAACTAAGTTAGTTGCACCTGAAGGCAACATTAGCTCCGAAAGCTAACGTTAGCTTCATCTTAACAGTTCGCTATTAACTTAGCACATGTTAGCTTTCAGTCGTTAGTTATTTTGCATTGAGTCACTTACTGAGTTACCGTCGTCTTTTCTAACACGTCTAAAATGAGTGGATTTATTTTTATCTGATGTTCTGCGCAGACAGCAGCGTAAAACTCGGACATATTTTCAGTAGCCATTGTAATATCCGCGGTTTGAGTTTGAGTTGCTATGGCAACAAGAGGACGAGAAAAGTGTCTAGAAGGAAACCTCAGAACTGCAGAAGATCTCGCGAGAGTTATGACTTTAACCCAAACCACGATCTTTTTCTATATATAACCGAGTGTTTATTTTCCCCTTAAATCTATCCAGACATTCAGCACAGCGTTGTCACGTTATAGAACACAATTAGTTTGTTTAAGGTGCACAATGACCAAACAACTCTTACAAACCTCGCGAGAGTTTCGCAAAACGAGGGTTCCCTTCTAGACACGATGGACGAGAAAGTGCAGGGGACAATTATGATTTTCCAACACAAGAACACCTTTTTACGTTTATTTACATTTGTGACCACTAAATTTCACATTCACAGACATCACTTTGCTGCCATGTCTTTCATAAATCCACTTTGAGTCAAGAACCAGATAATTTCTTATGGATGTCCTGAAATACTAAATTAACTAATGTAACCCCATTTTTTCTTAGTCTTCTTTTTTTCTAATAGTTTAACATAGATGTATATTGTTTTAAAAAATATATAGAATTTCATCCCTAGTTTATGTTTATATTCCATCCTTATTTTAATGCAGTGAAGATGCAGTCTATTTTTTCTATTCTCATCTTCATCTTATTTTTACTATAATTATCAACAGGGTTTTATTTTCCATTAATTATGTTTTTCATGTTAATTCTGTCTGTTATATTTTTACGTGATTACAAACCAAATCTTAAGTGATTATATTTTAAGTGCATATAATTCCTTTGTTGTAAAACACTCTGGGTTGCATTTCCTGTATGAAAAATACTACTCAAATAAAGCTTCTTATTATTACCGTCGCTCTTTGTACTTATTAAGTTGGGTTTTTTTGTTTGTTTCAATGTACAATTTGTTCTTTTGTTGTAATGTTATCATTTGTATGTCATTTTTAATAGTTTGACAGTAAAGACAAATATTAAAAAAATTCTCTGCCATGCTGAAATTAAACTTATAAATAAGATCACATCTGATTATTGATTCTTTATGTGTTGATACACACTGAACAAGTTCCTTTACTTGTTTGTAGTGCAAGTAAACATGTTCAGTTACATTTAGACCATCATCTTTAGAACTTATTTTGGTACATTTCACTAAATACAAACCGGTGAGGGTTTTCAAAAGACAGGGTGCAGAAAACTCATTCATATTAAATAAATAAAACTAGATACGTTAAGAAAACCGACACTGCTTTGGGCAAAAATGTGACATTCTCAATTCTCTTGTTCCTTCTCATCTTTAATTTTTATTTTCCCGTGGTACAGTTTTTATACAGTGGTGAACTGGTATATGTAATTCACATTTCTGTACAATTAATGCAGACGTTTTATCCAAAAGAAAAAAAAAAGAAAAAAGAAAGCATAAAACAAAACAAAAAAAACAAACAGCTTCTTAAAGAGTTGTTAGAAACACTGTATATGATGCAGTTTTCAAACCGGAAGCACAAACACTTCTGCTAAGACCTAAAACAGCTGCTTTAAAAAACAAATTGACTATATTACACTGAAACCAGAATGTTGGTTTGCATTAACAGGGCTATGATTACAGTAATAAAGCCACCATCACATGTCAAACACTTCAGGGTGAAACATATATGATAAATAAAATCATATCTCATGTCGATAACAAGGCTCCTACTAACTACATTAGCTATAAAAACCTGTTATATATACTCTGATCGACATTCAGGTCTGATAAACTTTTCTTTACGTTGATTATTGATCCAAACGGCTTCAACAGAAACTCCGGACACACGCTGACGACTGAGAAAATGTTGTTAGTCTCATGTTTTTTAGTTTTTTGTTTGTAAATTGGAATTTAAGTGGCTGATGAAGTTTAACAGTGGATGAAAACAGACGTCAGTGACGTTTCGCACATTTTTAATATTCAGCAGAAGTTAGTACTCTTCAGGATGAGAAGAGACTCAGCTCTACGTGAAGAGAAATTTAGACTTTGGGGAACATTTTCACATTCCAGCACAGTTTGTCCTAAACGGCCTCATTTCGAAACTAAACTGAGGAACTTTTGCTTCTTCTGGTTTGCGTTTACATCGAAACAACTGTGAAGACGTGTTGCTGCTGACTCTGTCCACAGCAGCACATCGCTTAGCTTCCTCCACCAGAACTCCTGCCGCTTCTCCAAATTGGAGGCGTGTCGACCTCCATCTACTGCAGGTAACACGCTGACTGTGGAGAAGCAGCTCAGATTACCACACTCCACAACACCCAAACTATCCCTGTAAGCATGCCTGGTCAAAGTTGAATCAGGGAGTCAGATGACTGATGATTATAACAGATAATCTGCTGATGATTTTGACTTCTCTTCTAAATAAGTTTGTCTAATCTGGACGTTTGTTGGTTTGTTTACAACTTGTCAGATCATGTGACCCACTTCTCTGCTTTCAGCTGTTAACTTGGCAAATACAATGTCGTTGTTACTGAGATAAATAATGGACAAAACTATGACTTTATGATCCACATAGTGATCTAACAGAATCATCTTCCTCTCACAGACGACTGAAGGTTGATTTTATGTAGTTTTTTAAGCCTGAATGTGGCTGCAGGGTGAAAAAGTCCCACCAGAGTGACGCCGCTGTGTTTCGGGGCCTCACTGCTGAGGAGGGTTGTGGTCGGCGTTGTCCACCGTCCTGATGATGACGATCTGCTCCAGGCTCTGCGCGGGGGAGGGCTGAGGGTTGTCCATGTGGTCCGTATACTCAGAGATGATGATCTTCTCGGGGCTGCGCGCGGGGGATGGCGTCGGCCGCAGCTGCTCCACCAGAGCGTGGAGGGTGTCCGAGTTGATGGTCTGCTCCTGGTCGGGTTCGAAGGTCACCTGGTCTGCGGAGTTGATAGGAGGGTGAGTGGGCTCCGCCTTGAAGTCCTGGATGGTTTGGGTGGTGCCGGCGTCAGTGGCGGCTGTGGCTGCGGATGGCGCTGTGGCTTTGGGGTTGGGGGTGGCAGGTTCGGGGTTGGGCGGCTCGCCTTCGGGGATGGAAGACATAGCTTTGTTTTCCTGGGAGAGTTTGCTCTGGACGAAGGTCACAGGATGACTGGAAGCCAGGAGGACCACTGCTCACAAACACACACACACAGACACACAAAAACAAAAACAACAGGGAGTTACAGCAGTGAAATAACAAAAGTCAGTATAACTAAAACAGTAAATAAAAATCAACATGGGTGGTTTCCAGACTATGGAAAGACTCAGTTTGTGAAGTTTACAGCCTGTCGTGCTGTTGCATTACTGTACAGCGACACAGCTAAAAACCAAAAGTGCAGAGATTCGACGGACAAAATCACGTCAACTCAGGCGACTTGAATCATCACGTTTTAGGAGGCAGCCTGATGATTTAGCGACACGCTGCTCACCTGCTCTGGCTCTCTCCTTGTGTTGCCGTACTTCATCAGCGTGAGCCTTCTCTTGGTGTTTGATCATGTTCTTCACGCTGGCGAACCGGTTCCCACACAGCAGACACTGCACACCGTTGTTCCCCTCTACACACACAAACACGGACACATACAGTGTGATTAAACCCTACTTTTATCTTGTCTGGTCTCTGAGGAGCAGCTCTTGTTGATGAACATTCAGAGAAAGGACCAGTTTCTGAGGTCACACAGCGAGAAATGTCCTCAAAAACTCACTCTACATTTGATCCTTGCAGAAATTCGGCCACAGCAGAGAGCACGCATCCTCTTGCTTGGAGGCCGCCATGTTGACTCACTATATTTCTACGGTAGCCCAGAATGGACGAACTAGGGGAGGGTTAGGCAAATGTTTGCCATCTGCAGCTAAGCTCACTTCTAAATGGCATTAAATCCAACACACTGCTCCTTTAACGTGTGACCAAAAGGTTCTGAAAATTACAGCCAAGATATTTCTATACCAACCATTCAGAGGTAATAATGTTAGGATATTAATCAACTGTCTGTGAGTAATTTGCTCTTTGATTATCATCACTGACTTTACAGTCAAAAGTCTGCCGTTGGATCAGGAAATCTCACCTGGGTGAAGTCGTCGCATGTGCTTCTTTAGTTCGGAGGACGTCACAAAACTCGAGTCACATTTCGGCTGTGAACATTTGTACGGCGTCTCGCCTGAAATACAAACACATGCATACATTCACGAGTGTGACAGAACAGCTGCTTTGAGACAGAAGCCGACAGGTTTTGGCTGTTAAATGTCTCGATCTGTCCAACCAGTTTGGAAGGAAACCAGTGTAGCTGGCTGAAGTTCAATCCCCTGATTCACTCTTTGTTGGATTAATCAACGTGGGAAAACACTCTCACCTGTGTGTTTTCTTGCGTGAGCGATGAGGGAGGAAGAGACAGAGAAGGACATGCCGCACAGATCACACTGGTACGGTTTCTCTCCGGTGTGTCGTCGCTTGTGATACGTCAACGTGCTGGACTGAGCGAACGCCTGACCACAGATGTCACAGACGTACGGTTTCTCTCCACTGTGCAGTCTGTAGAGAACACACACGTGCACACACAGAAATATCAGAGCAACCCTTTGAGACATTTGAGACATAAACATTACTCTCTACATCATGTTACAACCTGCCGGTAAATGTTAAAATGAAAGAAACACTTGAGTAAAGAAAGTATAACAAATATTCTAAACAAAATGTGCTATTTCGTTTTGCTAAACATACACAAATAAAAATTTCCGACAGAGCTTCTGCTGTGTAATGTAATAATACCCAAAGCAGTGTGTGTACCTGATGTGTATTTTATAGTTGGACGAGGTGGCGAACTTGAAACCGCAGCGCTCGCACGTGTAAGGCTTCTCCTCTCCGTGGTGCATCCGGCGGTGAGCGACCAGCTGACACTTCTGAGCGAAACACTTGTCGCAGTCGGAGCAACTGAACGGTTTCTCGCCTGCAGCAAACACCAGAGAGAGACAGAGAGAGAAAGTTCAGGTGGGGAAAGAAAGAAAACACACTCAGTGACTATGTAAAAATCGCTCCTCCTGAAGCCATATTCATTCAAATCTAGTTGACATTGGTACGTGTGTTTCATTGAATGTTCCAAATTCCCCAGAATGCAGCATGTGATCATTTCTCCTAATGTTAGAGGAGATGCTCTTTATTACAGGTTAGGAGTTCCTCCAGTAAAATATGTTGAGGAAAACCCCGGATTTGTTTTTTTTTTTTTTTAAAATGCTGTTCCTTCATATGAGGATGTGCTGATTTTCTCTGCCTCATATCATTTCAAACTGGATATTTTTGGGTTTGTGATGGTTAGTTAGACAAAGTAAAACATCTGAAGACAAGAGAAGAGAAAAATTCAAGCGCTTTAAAGGAATCGAAACAATAAACTTACAAACTCTTAAACCTTGTTAAAAAATTTGTTAATTTTACCAGCTGGTCATATTAACTTTGATTGTGTTTTGATCACGATTATTTAATGTTCTGTAAGAGATCAACAAAGGACATATCAAGTTTCATTCATTCTGCAGCACCGTATCTAAAATGGCAGAGAAGAAGAGTTATTTCTGTCTAATAGGTTGATGTATGAGTCACAGCTCAGCTCACCTGTGTGTATGCGCAGGTGTGTCTTCAGCTGCGTCGCTTGTCTGAAGGTTTTGGAGCAGAAGATGCAGACGTACGGCTTCAGCCCCTTGTGGATCTTCTCGTGTCTGCGCAGGCTGCTCACGTCTTTAAACAGTTTGTTGCACTCTGTGCACGACAGCGTCAGCTCGTCCGTTAGTGTCGGATCCAGTTCCCCGATCTCGCCATCCCCTTCCTCCCCCTCGTCGTCGCCCGACCCCGCATCGCCGCTCTCCTCGTCTGCCTCCTCGGCCTTGCTCCTGCCTCGCCCCCTGCCCCTCCCTCTGCCTCTCCCCCTCCCCCGGCCTCGCCCTCTGCGTCCCTCCACGCTGCTCAGGCGAGGTTTCTTCACCGGAGTGTCCTCGTCCTCCTGCGAGGGGCTCCAGTCTGCGGATGTGTCCCCAAAGTCCTTCACGCTGGTGTCAGAATCTTCCAAATCTTCACTTGTCAACCCCCCTCTTCCTCTCCCCCTGCCTCTCCCTCTGCCTCTCCCCCTCCCCCTGTAGCCTGAGGTTTTGGGGGTGCCGTCAGCTGAGCTGCTCGGCTCCGCCTTCTCGCCACTGAAACTCTTGGGCGGTCTGCCTCTCTTCCTCCCCTGTCCTCTTCCGATGCCCTTCAGCGTAGTGGGGGTGAACTCCTCATCACTTTTTTCTCCCTCTTCCATATCTAAATCTTTGGCCTCGTCACCTTTCTCTTTGCCGTCCTTTCCCTCGTCCTGCCAGTCCCCTGTGGCCGAGGCGATGGACAGGGGAACTGGTGAGCTGGGGCTGCCAGGAGAGGCCGGACTGGGCGGAGACAGACCAGCTTCTTTATCCGCCTCTGACTGGGACGTTTCGCTCGGCTCGGACCAGTGAGGGGTCTCCTCCAGGTACTTTGTGGCCTCAGACATTCCCAGGAACACAGCCGCTCGACGCACAGCTGCTTGTCTGGTGCTGAAACCAAGAAAAATATAATTTTATTACAAGTTAGTACTCTACATTTAGAACATTTTTTCACACCATCAAACTGCCTTTATTGATGGAAAACTGCTGTTATATAGGCTAAATATTTCCTCTCCAAAATGAACCAAACTCCATACATGAAACCAGTCATTTTACTTTGCAAAATACAAGAGTTTCTGCTCTACTAATGTCTTGATCGGTTAGTTTGTTTGTGTTATTGTGTGATGAAGAAACCCTTTAAGACACACGGGAACACACATGAACACAAACTAACTAACAGGTCAAGGCAGCAGTAAACCAGCAACTCCGGTGTTCTGCAAGGAAAAATTACTGATTTATTCTATGGAGTTTGGTTGTTTACATTTACATACAGTTCCACTTCAAATAATCCAGACTACTCCTTTACACCACAAACTGCATTTGATTCAGCGTTACCTGCTGAGGTTCATGTGTCCAGTGTAGATGAACTCCAGAAGCTTCTCCAGAGCGTACCGGCTGACCTTATCAGGGTCCAGGGTTGTGACCTCTTGACCCTTTTCAGCCTGGGAGGAGAAATACTTGCTGAACGCAGCCAGGATGTTGCGGTGGGCTCTGAACTCCACGTCTCTCACCATGATGGTTATATCACACAGGAAGTCCATCTCTCGCTGCTCATGCAGGCGCTGCAGGAGCAGCTTCCCATGATTGGTGACATGAGCCATCTCTGCTGCTGGTTAACGAGGGAAGAGAGGGTCAACGTTAATGCGGCTGTTCTGGTTATAAGGATATTGTCCTCTGGGAGGCGCTGTAAGACCGTAAAATCAACTGAGAATATTCTCATTCCAGGAGCGATCAGCCTCATAAAGCCCAAACATACTGACACAGTGAATCAAAAGGCAAACAGAGACTTTAAATTATTGCTGCTACAAAACTTTTATTGCATCACTTTTGTATGTTTATGTTTGTGATGGTTTATAATACATTAGGTTTGTTTGAATACATTTATACGAACCAAAACAAAATACCTGCTCCTCATCTGAAGGCCAAAGATAAATAATAAAGTAATAAATCTTATTTTAAGTTGCTGCATGTTGCTCAATATACAAAATGACCACAGCTGCCACTTAATGGCTGATTTCATTGAGAACAACTCATTGAAATGTCTTCTAAATTACATATGTTGATCAGAATAACTGAATTTAAGTCAACTACACCATTCTTACTAAAAGATGATGGTATTATATAGCACCAGTCGGTTAATTAAATTTCAGACTGTCTGAGTCAAACAGTTTAAATTTGTTTAGCTGGAGATGAAAATTAAAAACAAGTGTGAAACAGTGTGGCTCGTTGACTTGGTTATTAAAAATTATTAAGGATGCACAATATGTTTTTTGCTGATACAATAACAGGTAATTCACACCTGAGGATAGGAAAGGCTCAGATGTCGTGTGCAAAGATGGATGATTTAATGTCCCACAGTGCCGACCGAACCAAGTATAACTGACATCACTATTACAACAAAAACAAAGAACAGTTCTGACTCTTCAAATGTACATTTTTCTATTAAAGCACATTTTAAAAAAAACCTTCTCAAACACACCTCAGCTTTTAAAGTGGAGACTTTAAATGAAATGCTTTAACATAATCTGGCAAATCAGATATTATTAGAGACGTATATTTATCAGCTATACTTTCCCTATCGGAATAATAAATAATAACATTAGTTTCCCATTATTATGGACAGTATCAACCAGTTGTTTATTGTGCATCCTAATATTTTTTGGACAATAAAGTTCAGTGGCTCAAAGACGTAATATACACCAGACCTGACATAAAGAAAATATAAAACATCACTACACTTTATCTTTCTGTCTCAAAGTTCTTTATTTATGGGCATTTACTACGTGTTCAGGCCTTAAATTAAACCAGTATTACAGGCTACAGACAGCCTGTGATTTGAATAAGGTTTGAATAGTGTGTTTATATGACTCACCTGGGAAAAATCCTATGTCAGAGCTAGAAAACAGGCAGAATATTTAAGTTATATTCAAACACAATCAAATATAGCATCAAAACAAAGAAAAAGAAGATTTTTTTCTGGCAACACCAACATTTATTATAAAACTACTAACTTGCTCTGAGTGTGTGCCTGCTTCACCTCCTCTTTAACTCTTGGATTGTAGATTTCTCTGTTGGACACAGATATGAATAAAAATGAGAGTACTGAGTCATTCTTTGGGGCACAATGACAGCCTAAATAAACATTTACAGTCTACATAAACACTGGTGAACAGTTTTAATTCTCTGAATCAGCAGCCTTGACAGGTGAGAGATGGAGAAGCAGTTTTGGAAAATAAAAGCTCCCGCCTGCTTCCTGAGCAGGCCTTACAGCCATGCTAATGCTAACAGCAGCGTCGTACAGAGGTTAAAATGACTTCTGGTGCTCGTGTGTCGCTTCACATAGATTTATGAGCACTTTGTGTACTGTACAATCCACTACATAGGCTATAATAACGCTCCAGTGTTTAATTAGAGTGCGATGTGTGTGAAGCTAAAGCTAACTGTTTGTGCAGTGGTAGAAAGCGCGGAAAACATTGTGCTCTTATTTCGAAGGTTTGACGGTTTGTACCGGCGGTGTCGCCGTAAGTTGGCACAAAACGTTAGAAACCCTTCATTCAACGACCAGTCGTGCAAACACGTCGTCATTTAAAATAAACCGCTGGTGAAAATGCACCATTTTAACCCACACAAAGTAAATAAAAGCAGAAAAGTACCTTCTAATATCCGCGATCTCCAGCCATTATCCCGTGACGTCAGGAGTTCTCGCGAGACTTCGCCGTCCAGCAAAGATACTCAGTTTGGTCAAGATGGACGCCGCCACGGCGGGCAACGGACGGGAGTCAGGTACGATTACTATCCCAAAGAGGTGGGATCGCTAACAAAAAGAGGGGGGTTACTTTTAATTAATTTTATACCACCAGGGTCTATTTTCATCCTTTATTTTAAAAGATTAACAAGTAAAAGTTGATACTACTACTACTACTACTAGGCTACTACTACTAATAATAATAAACAACCTTTCACTTCACTAATGAAGACATTAATGCTCCCTTTGATAATCCAAGAGTATTTTTACCCTGTGGTATCTGTAGTATTGGAACCAAAAAAACAACTGTGTAGGGGAGACCAGGGGCAAATGTAACATTTGTACAATTACAATATTTTCTCCCCCAAAAATAAAAGAAATTTTAGAGAAGATATTTGTCCATGACAAAGGATGTGTTTAATGTCACAAAAAATATAATAACTATTTTTTGACAAAAATTAATTACTGCCTTTTTCCTTTGTAGGGCAGAATCCGCATTAATTGTCATGAATCAATACGAACAGTCTATCAAAGACACAGTTCACGTACAAAACTCAGGAATCACACATCAAAGATCAAGTCTTTATGTTTTTCTCACCGACTCTCTGGGAACTCTGCCTCTGATTGGCTAGTAGGCTGCTCATCTGTTAGGTTTATTATAGAGGCTAGTTTGCATGGATATGAGCACAGGTGTGCCTTGAGGTTTTGGCTCGCCCTTTAGTGCGTCTGGTCTAAACAGCAGAAGAAAAACACTGTGCATTAAAAAAAAAGTAACTTTCAGACTTAAAAGTCAGATTGTTGCTGCTGAAGTGAAATGATGCTGCTCCTGTGTGTGTTACAGTTACTCAGTCTCCCCTGGAAAACACTGTGTTGAACTGTGCTGCTGGATTGATATGATTTATGATGTTTCACAGTTTATTCCAGTAAACTCTTCCTCCAGAGTGATTTAAATCTCTGCAGGTGGAGTTTAATGGGGAGATAAGTGAGCTGAATATTGTACTGATGAGTACCTTCTGCCTCTCTCGCATCTCTTTAATTTCCTGCCTTTTATCATCTTATTATCCTGCTCTCATCAACTGTTCCACTTACGTTCAGTGTCATGTGATTCACTGGTAGCTTTTGCCATTTTCCAGAGTTTTTTATCACTTTGTTGCATAAAAATAAAACCATTAAAACCTTCATAATGTGAGCTGAGGATCTTTACTCTTTTTTAAACGTGTCTCGTTAATCTGCAGCAGGAGCATCAGTTTACTGCCACACAGGGAACCATTTTATCTCCTGCAGTCGGCCAGTAAAGCTTCTCTCCTCCGCTGCTCTCGCTGTGATACAGAGGAGAGCAGCTCAACATCCTGCAGCCGCATTTATCACTGACAGGAGATGAAACTTTTATGTGCAGAATGGGATCAGCCACTGAGGCTCAGAGAGGTAATCAATATCTGATCAAATCACCTCTCTGCCATGCACAGTTTTAACCTAATTTTTCATTTTGGAAAGAATAACGAAAGTATCTGCAAAAGAAGTTGATAATCTTTTGTCATATTATTCAAATAACACTGAGCTTATGAGCCAAAACGTTTAATAAATGGGTTATAACACACTATAAGTACTTGTTAAATACTACAGTCATTACATACATTAAATACAGGCGGTTACTCAGTAGATTGCAGATCTCTGCCAGGCAACAGATGGTGAAGGACCTACTGCAATGCCATAACAACTGCCAGATGCAGCCAGCTGAGATTTGCAGAATTCTGCAATTTCTACACAACACATTGATCTGACCTTTGTTTTAAACAATTATGAATAACCTCACATAGAATAAATATGTTTCCATTTCATTATTTGTGCTTTCCCAAATAATGCACCCAGATTCAGGTCCATCCTTATAGTTAAGTTTAGTAGAGTATAAAGTACACAATTTCTCTCTAAAATGGACCATAATAGAAGGATTAAGTAGCAGAAAATTGAAATGATCAAGTAACAGCTCATATCTGTTAAGCAAAATGTATTTTCTGAGATAATGTCTGGAGTTGTAACTTTATGAATGATTTTGTAGAGTCTGTATAAAAAAAGTCTCTGTCTCAGGGGCAGAAAAGCAACTATACTGCAGGACAAGTGAGCTGAGAGGCTCTGCAGAGAGCAGGAGGAGGTTACAGCCTCCATCTGCATTAAAGAAGCTGCAAGTTCCCACTTAGCAAAAATTGCCTGGAGGAGAGGAATGAAGAGATGAAAGAGACGTAGCACTGATCATTTGATTGATATCTGCAGGAATCAGGTTTGACAGAAACTATACAGCTTAATGTAAAGGAATCCTACTAACATGTCTAGTGAAAAGACCCGTCCTGCAAATGTAAAGATACTACATTGTAAAAACATTGGAGCTGTACTTGAGTACAAGTATTTTCAGCAAAATGTACTTAAATGTAACTAGTAACTATGGCTGTCATGGCAATAAAAAGTACAATAATTCCCTCTAATATGTAGTGGAAAATTTAAAAACGTTGCATAAGATTGAAATACTATAGTGAAGTACACGTACGACAAATAGTGCTTAACTGACACTTTCTAAGTCCTGCCCCGTTTCATTCTGTGCTCCAATAACAATTGAGCAAACTTGGTACCCGGTGGACCCTCGGTCAACTTTCTCCTTTTCTGTTTCCTGCTGAAAAGAAAACCACATTCTGAAGATGGCTAAAAGACGCTGCTGTAAAAATGACATGTAGTCACATCACGAGTTATGTTGCCTTCAAATGGAACTCGGGAACTCGACTCCTGAACGTGTAACTTTAAGAAAATTTCCACTTACAAGGTTGTGAATCCCTAGACAGCCAATCTATATAAATCGTTTGCTTGTTACATCTGATAGCTTTTAGTAGCCAATAGCTAAGTAATTAGGTAGTTAATCTACCTAAATCAATAGCAAGTTATATCTGATAGCTTCTGGTAGAAAAGACACAACAAATTGGACAGTAGCCTTGACGTCTAGAGCACAATAACGTCACACTAGCTTCTAAAGTGCATGTTTTTTCTTTGATAAGATATTTTACATGAGTAATTTAGAAATGTTTCCTTGAGTCGTATTTGTGACCGCACATCGTCAAAGTGGGGTTTCATTGCGTGTCCCCGAACGCAGCAAGTCCTGCAGCCAACACAAGCAGTGGCAACAGACCCTGTTATCTGAAATTATGCATTTGTTCTCTTGGTTATGACTCATAACGCATAATAATTTTCCTCAAAATCTGATAATTGTAAGCCTCTGGTACGATGCTTTAACATTTCCCATCTGACAACGCCGAGCCTGCAGGAAACAGGGAAGGAGAACGTCGACTGAGGTTCTGCTGGTTGTCAAGTTAGCTCAACTGTCATTGGAGCACAGAGTGAAAAGGCGGCGGGTGTAGGAAGGGAAAGATGTACTTGATTGCGTTCATCACTACTAGAAAAGACAGCATATCACGAGTGGTAAAACCACATTTGCATAAATTTGCGATAAGCGTGTTATCAGCCACTGTGGCTGAGATGTTTCCACACTGAGCAGCTGAAGATGCAAATGAGGTCAAACATTTCAGCAGCTGGTCCGATAATCATGAAGCCGAGGATCAGAGATCAGTTTGTTAAGGCACCACAGGCTTGTTATGATGAGTATTCTTCATGATCCGAGCAGGAGGAATCACACCAACTGCTCCTTTAATGTTGCGTAATTCACTTTGACACCTGTGCTGCTGCTCTCGGCTCCAGCTGTGTGTGTGAGTGTGTGTTTAATGTGTGTCAGTGTTTGTGCAGCGCGTTCAGACAGATGCCTTCAGGGGTCAGATGGCCTGTGTGTGACTTTATGTGTGTGTGTTTGTGGATATTAAGAGAGAAAGTGTGTTTGAATATGAGATAACAGAGAGGTGTTACTACCTCTGTATGTCAGCTGATGTTCCTGTCTGTCTGTCCACCTGTCTGTCTGTCTGTCTGTCTGTCCACCTGTCTGTCCGTCCACCTGTCTGTCTGTCCACCTGTCTGTCTGTCCACCTGTCTGTCTGTCTGTCTGTCTGTCCACCTGTCTGTCCGTCCACCTGTCTGTCTGTCCACCTGTCTATCCGTCCACCTGTCTGTCTGTCTGCAGGGCAGTAACCAGCACCTCACACACGCTGAGTTCTGCATGCAGCTTTTATGGGTATAAATTTATGGGTATGTGGTTTTTATCTGGTTTGGTGATAATGAAGCTACAGTTACACTATTTGATTAGTAACAAAATGCATTTTTAGACGAAGTTCAAATATTAAAATGCTCATGCTGACTGGTTCTGGGCTGACAAATTTAATATAACAAACAGTTAGTAAAACTCAACAGCCAAGGAGCAACACCTCCGCCCAGATCTGCACAACCATCAGCACATTCTCAGCCTCACACTTTCTGCAAAACACTAAACACGGCGTTTTTAAAAACGCTAAACACGCATTAGACACAGAAATCTAGTATCATGTCACTTCTTTGTCCTTTCAATGCACCACCTTTCAAAAATACCACCACACCTATAACCAACTGATCAAACACGGCTATCAGGTGCGCAGACACTCAGGTGCTTAATTGTGAACTCACCAATCAGGCGCGAGCACGATAAAAAGTTTGGACATTTGACAAGAGCACAAGTGACAAACAACTTTTCTCTAAAATCTTTGCAATGTAGCTTCGACTACTGGTTTTATAGCTTATTAAATTCTAATTAGAATTTGTTCT
>JAJHUR010034480.1:12971-45291 GCA_027495735.1 Lutjanus campechanus | reverse complement strand
GCTGACCTGAGGTGTTCATTGCCCTCATGGTACATCAGGTACATCTGTTTTTGTCAGTAGATGTGTGGTCACGTGTTGTTATGTGATAAGGTAGCTATAATATCTCTCTCTTTGCAATCCACCCGTAATGCATCCAAACACCCCACTGTTTTCTGCTTTGTTGTCATTCCTGCTCGGTGACATTTCTATAAAGGTCTGGGGACCAAAATCAAAACACTCTGATATTTCAACCAATCAATTGTAACACATGTTGGCTGAGGAAATCTATTTCAGGCTGGGGTTTTGATGTGGCGCAGCATTAGGTGGGGGTTTGAGCTTGTTTTTTCCATGTGTTTTCCAGAAATTGCAGCTTCGTTTGCGAAGGGGGTTCACTTCAACACTTTTGGGGGAAATCCTGTGGCTTGTGCTGTTGCTTCATCAGTGCTTGATGTAAGAATTCATCTCCTCTTCGTCCAGTCAGGAGACAAATTCATTGTTTTTAATGAGCTGCATCCGAAAATTAACATTCATACCCACAGAACCAACTCGACTAAGATATTTTTACTTAACAGACTATCAAAGAGGACGGCGCTCAGCAGATCAGTCTCGACGTGGGCACCTATATGATGACAGAACTGGCAAAACTCAGAGACAAGTATGAGATTATCGGTGATGTCCGTGGAAAAGGCCTGCAGATCGGCGTGGAAATGGTCAAAGACAAGGTACTGAGATTTGAACACGAGCGACACTCACCTCTCCTCACATGCTTGCACAACGTGTGTGTCTGTGCTGTGCCCCCCGGGGGCAAGGTTCAGCACTGCCCCAGTTAACCATTAGCCGGAGCAGCAGTGACCATCTGTAGTTATGAAAAGAGCAATCTCAACTGCAGTGCATGCCCTACAGAATGAAGTTCTGATATGATTATTAATTCTGTTGATACTAGTGCATGAAATGAGCTGGCAAAGGGAAGAGTTGGTGCAGAAACTTTCCCAAACATGACATGTTTAGTTTGGTTGACTTCTTGTTTTGTCTTTTCTTTGCTGTTTGGAAAATATCCAGCTGTGTCAGTGTTGTTAAGGGTTCAATTTTGACCAATTTTCCTTAGAATGTCTCTTGTGTTTGGCAGGTGTCAGCATTCTTTGTGAGGTAGAGGTAGGATTCTGGTCTCTCTTCCATAATGACCTCCACCAAGGAGGTTATGTTTTCAGTTCAGCTTGTTTGTCTTTTTGACAAACAAGCTGAACTGGTCCCAGTTTCCTGAAACTTTGTGAAAAGCTGTGACATTGGCAAAGGAAGTAATTTTGGAGCAGATATGAATCACGGAGCAGATACACAAACTGTTTTTCTTTTTCATCAACGTTGCATGATGGGACATTTAGCCTGACTTTGAGTGCCCTCAAAGATTGGATGTTTTTTAACCTGGAAACACTGACAGTATCTGTCTGCAATAAACACGACAACATTATGTGAAGTAGCAAGAAGATTGAGTGCAAAATTTTAAGCAAATACAGGACAACTACAGTGAAGGAATTGCGGTCAAATGTAGACATACAAAGACTGACTTATTGGACCAGTGCGTAGGATTTAGTGCCATTGCAACCAACTGAATACCCCTCGTCTCACCCTACCCTTCCAAGCATTTAGGAGAAACTACAGTGGCCATGAAACCTGTGCAAAACACGAAAGGCTGTTTTGGTCTGCTGTACTGTACTGAAACATGTGCATGTGGATTCCATGAAAGAGGACGTGCACCTTCTGTAGATATAAACAACGCATATTAAGGTGAAACGTGACAATTCTTATTTTCAGATGATTACACACCAATGAAAACATACTTATGAATCTTATATTCCATTTCTGCCCTATTCTGATAATATATTCCTAAATCATACACAATGGTCCTTTAAAGGAAGTCATAAAAAGAAGCATGAGGAGTTTTTTTTTATTTATACAGATTTATTTTTGTGGTTATCAAGGTGGAAACACCACCGCCTTTGTCCTCAGAGGCCTCCAAAATCAACAAAATATGAAAGTTCTCTGTTGTAGCTTTAACCTACATTACAAACCGGAGCAGGGGGCAGCACACTGCTCTGCACAGGATGCAAAATATTTATTTAGTGCCTTTTAATTAGGCATCAACCTTGTGTTTATGTGTGTATTATCAAAAGAAAAAAAAAGTGCTGAGCAAGCCTGCACAGAGCTGCAGACATGAGGTGGACAGGAATGATTTTACTGTAAGTGTTGCATTATAGGGGCGTTTGGAAGGATGCAACTCTGAAATATTACCTGCTTTTATATTATAGTTCCCAGTCATACTTCTGTAGTTATTTTGGTGAAAGTAACACAAAAATAGTGCAACACATTACTTTACACAGACTAATACTGTAAAGTAAATTATTACTTTAAAATGAAAGTAACTTGTAATATGTAATATATAACAGTTTGAAAGTGACTCGCCCAAGTGGGGATCACATGCACAAGTCATCCCTGCCGATATTCAGATGTGTAAGCTAATTAGTGACATGGTTACTGTAACACATCGTCATCTCATCTCTGCCATCCACAGGCCAGCAGAGAGCCTCTGTCCTCTGAGGCAATGAGCGCGATCTTTGAGGACGTCAAGGACATGGGAGTCCTGATAGGGAAAGGAGGAATCTACGGACAGGTAACAGCGCTCAACTTCTGTCCCTCTGTCAGTATTTAGTATTACTATTTATTAGTATTTAGTATTTATATAGTTATTTCATCACAAAGGCTGTTGTTTTGTTGAAAACGAGTTAAAGTCAGTTAGTTTGCAGAGCAAACTGAGGTTTTTCATTTTGCATCAACAAAGACTGATGTTGGTAGTGGATGGGCAAAAAAATTCTCTCTGATGATACATTTTAATACAGACAATTTTATCTCTATTTCATGGTTCTTTGGTTCAGTTATTACAACCTTTCAACAAGACCATCTTGGGTAATTTTGCCTCAATCTGTGCACATGACTAATCACTCTAGAGGGACAATTTTGGTGTGAAGTGTGGTATTTACAATTTCAGTCAGACAATGACCAGCAGGTTGCTTTTACTGGCTGTAGAAAATAAAATACTGCAGGTGTTTTTGTGACATAGTTATTATAATACTAGAAAAAAAAACATTCATTGTGGGGCATATGTTTTTAAGACTCAGAACACTGCAGAGTCAAAATGCACGGCCACAATAAATCACTCCTCATCTTAGTAATTAAAAAACAGAAGAAAATCATTGTATATAAACTTGTTCCTCTGGGTTCCTCTTTGAAATTCAGTGTTCTTGGCTTTAAACATTTGCCGTGACCTCTGCCTTTCCTCTGAGAGGATCTTCTGCTGTAATTGCAACTAGGCCTGGCCAATAAAACAATAGTTATGTGCTTAGTCATCAGTGTTAAAAGAAAATATGTTTAAATTGATCTATGAAAGCACATAACGAATACACCCAATGGACAGGTCTGCTCGTCAGAATGGCAGTTGATTTATTTATTTATTTTTAAGTCTATCAAGTCTATTACCTGTGTGTTAAATTTACTGGAACTGGAACTGGAACATTTTTATTGTGATCGAGTTTTGAGCTGCATTGTCCAGACCTAATTACAGCTGCAATTACAACACGGTTTTACCTTCAGTATATGAAGGTAAATAACAGTACCTCCTGGAATTAAGTCTAATTCACAAAATCAACATGAGCCCCAACTTCCAGTAACCAAAGTCATGTCAAACTAAACCAAGAACCATGAACTACCACTGAATTCAGAAGTAATCAATCACTGAAAAACTTTCTTGAGTTATTTTTTTACCCTTACTTGACCATTTAATCTTTACCTTAAGAATATTGATATTTCTGATGCTTGACGTTATGTTCCAGAAGTATCTGGAGTGCCTGCTCTGCCGTCAGTATGCGTCACAGAATAAAGCACCTGATCCGGTGAAGCATGTTTCCTGGTGATCTCTGGCGCTCCGTAATCTCCCCTCTTGTGTTCTGTTTTCTCACCACTTCAGACCTTCCGCATCAAACCCCCCATGTGCATCACGATGGAAGACGCGGATTTCTTCCTGGCAGTTTTTAACAAGGCCATCCACAGCTACATGGAAAGACGATGAATGTCAGGGGGAAAAAAGGTGACTGCTGGATTCTTCAATGCAAAGGAACAAACCTCAGCTGTGGATTTCATTTTTAAAAAATGTTTAAAATGTCAGTATTAATCATTTTTACCTCTGAGGAAGACTAACTATGTGATTGCATTTGCATAGTAATTGTAAAACTGTTTTTTTAAGCTATGCTGTGATTAGAAGGCTTAATACACTAATATACCTCATTAAGAAAAAAATATTGCACAGTGCCTTTCAAACAACTGGCTTAAAGTTCATTTAGCTCTTTTTAAATCTTCTGAATTGTGCTTGAATGTAACCTTGCATCATTGTTTTACAATTTGTAATTTCTGATCACATACATATGTGCTGCTGATTTTAGATGTGAATGTAATAATAATGAGTCTGTGATATTATACACCGGTCACACTGCCCTCTGCAGGTATTTATAGGCTCTGCCTGTGTGTGGTACTTCAGCTGAAAAACACTAAAATGGTTTTAGTTGTGTTTTTAATCCCGTCATCCTTTAATCTTCCACTAGATTATTATACCACTAGATTAACCCTTTCTCTTGGTTCTGGATAGATGTTGTTGATGTTGCTTGTGGTGTGTTCAGCAGGCTTAAAGGGAAAATTCACCTCTCTGTATGGAGATGTCCAGTGGTAAATGTGGAGAATAGACCTTTCTCACTGAGAGCTTAATAATTATAGTAATTAAGTAGTCCAGTAACAGTGTTTTGGATGATATATTCATGACACTAGAACAGTTGAAAGAGGCTCTGTCGTATGACACCTGTACTAATCAGCTTTGGCACCACTTTGCAGAGGGGGGAACTGCTACGTGTAAAAATCTACACCTTCTCTAAGAGACTTCTTAAGCAGAAACCATACCACATTTGATTAAATGCTTTAACATCATGAGAGCTTTACTTTCAGTGTCTGTTTATTCAGCTAAGAGAGAACTTCTTTACCGCTCCAGATACACAAAACAGGATTATATTGTCCAAATACAAGACTGCCAATTGATGTCAGCAGTCCCCAAACAAATGCTGCATGAGACACTGAAATGTGCCATATGCAACGTATAACTCAAACAGCAGTTAGTCAAATCTTACATTTAAAACCACTGAGTTCCATCCAGATCATCAAGGGACTCGTTTCTTGGAAAACTGTCACATTTACTAGCTGCTCTCTGCCCTTGCCCTATATTAACTCCTCTGTTACTTCCGATCTCTTCAGCTCCCTCCTGCCCTGCAGCCGACCCTGCCCTCCTCCCCTCACACACTTGTTCCCACCCCCTCATTAGCATTGCAGTACACAGTATGTACCTGCTCATTTCCAGTCACTCCCTATCAGATTGTCTAATGTGCCACTCAGTGGTCCAGCCTTTGTTGGACTTCTGCCCCTTTGCCTTGTTCCTAACTGGATAAGTTTGTCTTCTCTTCCAAGTCTGCCTGCTGTTGATTCTTGCATGTTGTCTGACCACAAGTAAAGCTGAACATTTTACCTCACTTGTCTGGTTTCTGAGTTTTGTTTTTGGTTCCAAAACTGGTTCTTTTTTCATCTTATCTGTCTGTAGCACATTCATAATTCCATATTTTCTTCTAAAACTATTGGAGACAAACGAGGGCTGTTACCTTCTGAGATGATTTAGCTGTCAGTTAATATGATTGTGTCCCAATTCAGACTTGGAGGAAACACTCCCAGAGGAATCTCATGTTATCAGCTTGGTACAACCTAGATTTATGTCTTACTTGCAAACAGTCTTCAATATTCATATACAAGGGCCCATTTCTTGATGCTTTTTACTTCCTCACGGCTCTTTAATTCACTCAATTCTATTTCTGGCTCTCAGTATAGGAGTATGACCGTAAATATAAGCTATGCAAACCTTAAAATTAAACCAGCACCTCAGCAGTTTGAAATGTCACCTTATCATGCTGAGCTTGCAAATAATCAGCAGTTTCAAGGTACAAGATACAAAGTTCATTTATTTATCAATATTTCAATGTACGGCCTGAGGGAAGAAGCTGTTCTGTGGGTGTTGCAGCGGATACTTCTGTAACTCTCGCCAAACAGCAGCAGGGTGAACAGGCCGTGACCGCGGTGGGCAGAGGTGGCAAAAGTATAAATATTCTTACTTACTTAGGTAGAAGTACAGATACTTTTGTTAAAAAAAAATAAAGGACTGGTAAAAGTAGAAGTACTCAAATGCAATTGAAGTATACAAGTAAAAAGTAGTCCTCAGAAGGACTGAACCTCTGCGGTCGAGACACCCTCTCTTGTGTGTGGTACACACTGATGGATGCACCAGAGTATTATCTTTTCTATTTGTTATTGTTATTGATAGTGGTGGAGGATAGTGGTGTTCCAGAGTGATGGGGGCATCAGGGTAAGAAGATAGGCGGATGAAGTGATGCTCCCATCATGCCTAGGGCCTACTGTACAAGCCTGTGGGGGCAGTGTGAGGATCTGGGGTTGCTTTAGTTGCTCAGGTCGAGGTTCAGCAGCTTTATGTGTCCAAAACATGAGGTCAGCTCACTACCTGAGCAGGTTTTTCCATCAATGGATTTTTTTCCTTCCCTGTTGGCACTTGCGTATTCCAAGATGACAATGCCAGGATTCATTGGGCTCAAATGGTGAAAGAGCAGTTCAGGGGGCATGAGAGGTCATTTTCACGCATGGATTGGCCACTGCAGAGTCCAGACCAAAGATGAATGATTTGATATTCCAAAGCTGTGACCAAACCAAATCGAACTGACATCACGTCGTTTGTGACACTTACCTGGACCGGAGGAAAGTCAGGTCCTCCTCTGCCTTCTTGATAACAAAATAAGAAACCGTTTGTGTTTTAAATAACACAAAACGTGCTAACAGCAAAGGCAGATTATTATGTGACTGCTGGAAAAATAATCCCGCTAAAAATTACTGTATTGAGATTTAAAGTAATAATATATTTGCTGTAAAATTCCCCTGCTAATTATAAGTATACAGCAATTTATTGTATACATATTATATAGTAAGCATGACTTCATTTTACAGTAATAATTCTGTGAAAATTACAGAAATTACAGTGTATGTTATATTCTAATTTAAATGTTTTAATATCTGTTTATATTTTCTACGTGCGTAGCATGGAGGGGGCTACAAACTGCCTTTCCTTGTGCAATCCTGCAGTGTATCATGACAAATTAAAAACTTTGAACCTTGAATCTTGAACTTTGACTTACACTCCTACTCAGCTCAGATTGAGGCTGGCGTCTTCCTCAGGCCTCCAAACTGGATAGAACCAGAACCATATCACACGTAATATTTCCTTATTCATAAACACCCAATCAGTGAGCATGTAGTGGAAGAAGTGACCAGCTGGTACTGGTTAAATAATTATCTATATGACGTTGCAGAGAAATGATTGTAGTTTGGTGAGATCAGGGTACCATTGGCTGGACACTGTCCTCCCATCTTTGTGACTTTGTAGAAAAACAAAAGGCTGAAGTGAAGGGAGCGGAAGAGCCGAGTGCCCTCTGAGCTGTAAACCTGCTCAACATGTTTAAAGTTGGTTTTGGTCTAAGTGGCCGCTATGCAGGTCTCATGGGACAGTCCTGCTGTTCACCTGGTTTGGCCAAATTTCACCTGGGAAGTGGTGAGTTACCATGGAGATAAACATAAGTTGTTATCATGGTCTGCTGCTGATGCTTACGCAGCCTGTGTAGGACGTGTATTAAGTGGCCTTTATTTGTCATAGCAAGTGTAGAGATTCAGGTGACCATCCATTTTTCTGGTAAATTTGATCAGCTTGTTCACTCATTAATTAATTGATTATCATTTGATATTATAGGCCACAGTAGATTTTTTTTAATTCTATTTTAGGGATGAGAAATATAATCAATACTATAACAATATTTTGATGTAAGACTAGACATTGTCTTAGATTTGGATATTGTTATATCATCATATGATGTAAGTGTTGTCTTTTCCTGGTTTTAAAGAAAGTGTTACAGTGAAGTGATGTAATTTTCTGAATTTATCAAACTGTTCAAGCTGTTCCGTAACACTGTAAAATCAAAAAAGAGTTAAGAAAACTCAAAATGTCAAGGCGACTTCAAAGGATTTTTGAGTTTGAGCCCAAACTCAAACTCAAACAAGTTTTTAAAAAGTTTCACCAGCTAATAATGGTTTGGTTTAGATAATTTACTTTTCTTCTTTAGAAAAACTTGAATTTGTCACATATTGTTGAGTTGCCTTGAACTTATGTGTTTTCTTTATTTATTTTTTTTATAGTGTATGTGTCATTGTATCCACTTTACTGATGACTATTTATCAAAAATCTCATTCTTTCATCTTATCATGTTAGGATTTTGTGAAAGCACCAATAGTCACTCCTACAATAGTTTCGCAATATTCGTAACTACATCAACACAGGCTTGGTCAAAAATACAATGATATTTGTTTTGTCCATATTATGACCCAGTCCTACTCTATATACTCTTAGGCTACATAATCCATCATATTATATATATATACTGAGAACAAACAAGACTTGATATCATGACATAAAGATGAAGGCAATTGCATCAAATTAAATTACAGCAGAAAACATTGCAAAGATACAATTCTGCAAACACTGCAGTAGAAAAACTTTTCATCAGACTTTTCATGAATGGAGGATGCACAGTGTTACTTGTACACTGTAAAAAACATTGAGACAGCTCAAAATTTCAAGGCAGTGTCCTGCAATAGACTCCAACTCAAACTCTCAAGTTTTGAAATAAAATAAAGTATTTCAATTGCTCACAGTGAGCTGTGGTTCTGTAAGACATAGATTTGAATTAATCTAAAGAGGAAAAATCAACTATCTCAACAAAAGATCAGTAGTTGGTCAAACATTTCAAAACTAAGAATTTGAGTTGGGCTAAAAACTCAAAAATATATTGCAGTATGTTGCCTTGAAAGTTTCTCAGCTTTTCTGTTTTTACAGTGTGCACAATGTCCACTTTTCTGTGTTCAGACAAAATGTTTCTTCATAGGGTAAATTCTGCTTGAGTATCAAAAAAACAAACAAACAACCTTGTCAGTCAAACCAGTTCTAGCCGACATTTTCCAGCCATCAGTTGACTTGGGAAAACAGGAAGTATGGGGTGTTGCACAATGTGAAGTTAATGCAGTTAAACCATTAACCAGTTTACAGTCTGATTAAATATTGACCAGATAATATGTCATGAAATCAACAGAAGGTTCTGCCAAAGTGGAAAGAATTTTACATCAGGTGTGTATTTTTCTGCAGATAACAAGTACTTTGCTTCCCAGATTCCCTGAATTGCTGCCCACATCTGAAATTTCTTCAGCAGTAATTCACCAGTGGCAATCCACCGGAAAATGACAATTCAGTCTGATCATCAGGCAACGATAAAGGGCCTGGATCTGCAGGTTTTCCAAACCTCAAGGAAAATGTCATGAAACATTGTCACAAAAAAGCCCCAAATGTCACAGAAATATCATAGTGAGGCTTTGATCAGCTTGCGGAGTGATTTAAAAAAAAAAAAAAAAAAACTAAATCTCCTTTATCTCTCTTTCTGGAATTCAATTGAAAACATTTCACAGGTGCAGCATGTCAGAAGTCAGCCTTCAAACAGAGTCCTGGCGCAGACCTCCCAGAGATGCCCCCATGCAATTTCAAACCGGAGGAGTACAAGGTAAGAGTGATGTTTGTCTGTTGAGCATGGTTGAGATCTGAATAGTGGCTTTGGTTAAAAAAAAAAAAATCTAAAATGTTATTATGTCATACCAAGGTGGTGCACTAAAATATTCACTACCTGTTACCCAAAATTTAACCAGAGAAACTGAGATTATCAGCAATAGTACAATACAGTACAATATGTTGACAGTAATTAAAGGTACCCTATATAGCATGTCACCACCAGGGGCACTGTAGAGCAGAGTGTTCTGCATCATGTGTTTACCATCATAAACACATGCTTTCTGTTTCAGTACATTCACTGTCAGACCAAAGCTACCTGAGGCACTGATTTTGCGCCCCAGGTAATAAATATACATCAATATACACGGTGTGATCTAGATGGATGTTTCCTATTTTGACTTCTTTTTGCAGATTGTGAATTTAGATTTGGTAAAGTTTACTGTCACATATCTCAAAAATAAATAAATAAATAAAATTTTATTTATATAGCGCCAATTCACAACAAAGTTGTCTCAAGACACTTTACATATAGAGTAGGTCTAGACCACACTCAATAATCATATTTACATCCGACAATTGAAACAATTCACACATAAGCAAGCACTTTGGCGACAGTGGCGAGGAAAAACTTCCTTTTAACAGGCAGAAACCTCGGACAGATCATGGTGGGCCACGATCTGACGGCACCGGTCGGGTTTGAGAGGGAAAGAGGAGAAGGGGAAGAAAGAGAGGAGGTGGGAGGGGGGAAGAGAGAGAGAAAAGATCAGAAGCAGAGAGAACAGTAGCATCAGAACATCAACAGTAAAACTATGTGTAGGGAATAGTAGTACATATAAATATGTATATCTGTCTTTTGTGGGGTGCCCCAGGGGTCTATGTTTGGTCCTCTCTTATTCCCTGTCTACATGCTACCCCTATGGGCAAATGCTGCATAGACATGGCATCGACTTCCACCGTTACGCTGACGACACCCAACTGTATGTCTCGCATATTATGACCTGTCTGGCGGAAATCTAAACTTGGATGTCATACAATTTCCTGCAGCTGAATGACTCCAAAATTGGAAGTCATTATTATGACCCCTTGTGGCCCCAGCAGTAGCAGCGTAAACAATCTCTCCTCTAGTCTGAGTGCATTATTGGACAATTTCTGAAAAGAGGGCCGCAACCATTTTTACTCGGTTGTCTTTTGATTGTCAGATGCCCAAAGTAAAACAGTCCTGCTTCGCACAATTGAAACAGCTAATAAGAAGAATTAAAATTAAATTACACCAACCTGCCTACAATAAGTAGGCCACACACAGGTTGTTCTGTGTAACAGGTATGTTCTGGACTGAAATGCAGCACACGGTATAACAAGGATAGTTGGTAATGACCTTTATTATCACACACGTTGAACAGAGGCACGAGCTGGTAAGGCAGCACAAAAAAACAGTTCGTCACTCAAGCAAGGAGTCTCAACAAAGTCTGAGGTTTTGGTTCGTTTGGGGAGCCAAACCAAAACCAGAAGTGGGTTTGATCTTCTCACAGACAAGTTTACCAAGAATGGAGCAGGCAGGGGACGTTGTCGAGGAGGCAGTGGGTCAAAAACCAGGTAAGCACAGAGTCCAAGCAGACAATCCGGCAGGGAGCAGACAGAAGGAGAGTCCAGGCCAGGTAGTGAGTCTGGGATCCAGTGGAGAGGTGAGTAGATACACTCCACTGGAACTCGTGGTCAGGGACAGAAGGCAGTGGTGATTTTCTGGGATTCAGACGAAGCAGGTGAGTCGGAGACAGGCAGGGTTAGCAATGGGGAAACAGTCCGAGAACGAGTGCTGGTGAGTCTTGTGTGGAGATCTGAAGAACAATCTGGCGGCGAGTGACTTAGCAGGAGAAGCTTATATACTGGCCTGATTACTGAGGAGTTGCAGCTGTGTGCTCACGTGAGTGGAGTTGGGCTGACGAGGTGGGAGTGGAGCAGAGGCAGGGCGAATGGAAAAGTACTGGGAGTGCTGGGGAACTGAGCATGGGAGACTGGGCATGCAGAACTGTGACAATTCTGTATCATTTGACCATTTTAACCAAAGTTTAACTTGAGAGCAAAATTCACTAACTGCTGGAATTCCAATCACACAAACTGCTTTCGCTGCAAAATGCTGGTGGCAAAAGTTAGGGGATCAACTAAAAAATTTAGAATTTATCCTTTGGGGATAGATGTCAAATTTGGACTGAATTCCATGCCAATCCATCCAATAGTTTTTGAGCCATTTCACTCAGAACCAAAAACAGACAAGTCATATCTTTTATTGAGAAGGTCTGCCCTGAGTACTAAAATCTTCTTATTCTGTTATGCTTCTCCTGTGTATTTATCTGTTCAGGGTATGTCCAAACAGCGGGTGATGGAGATCCGCAGGCAGAATTGCAACCCTGTGACCATGAGGGTCACCATCTACAAGAAACCAGTCTTCCTTCAACAGGGATACATGCAGTGGCTGTGGGACATAGACGGCAAGCGATATCTGGATCTATACGCTGGTGTAGCTACTGTCAGCGTGGGCCACTGCCACCCGTAAGGTCCTTTTCTCTTTGCCATGTTGCACAGTAACAGCATGTTTTATTCTGACATAGAGATTGAATTTACAAAAAATGGTTATTGTTGCTCCGACCCTGACATCGGTGGATTCAGGAAGGTGACGGCAGCCGCAGTGAAGCAGCTGAAGACACTGTGGCATACTACGAACATCTACGTTCATCCTCGGCTCCATGAGTACTGTGAGAAACTAGCCTCCCACTTTCCGGATCCTCTTAAGGTACAGTGGTGGATTTAATCAGCTGAGACCTTGTATAACTAAGTGCACTGTAATTAAAAGGTTTCTTTGTGCAGGTGATATATCTGACCAACAGCGGCTCAGAAGCCAATGACCTGGCGATGCTGATGGCTCGACTTCACACAGGCAACTTTGACATCATCACTTTCAGGTAAGTCTTATCTTTATGTGCTTCATGATTGCATTAAAATTAAGAAATGTGTTTAGCAATGCATGCTTTAAATGTTCAAAAAGTTTCTGATTTTTTAAAATGTTTTATTCCAGGGGGTCATACCATGGTGGTAGCCAACAGACCACGGGTCTTACCTCCAACTCATCATTTAAATACCCCATCGCCAGTAGTTCAGGCTGCACACATGTACGTATACAGTCATTTATTTCAGTGTTGCACAATACACAACATAAAACACATTATAGGGCCTTTAACTTTCTTTAGCCTCCTTTTCACACACACATTGTTAAAGGTAGAATTAGTAGGACGTGTCTGAGCTGTTCGTAAATGTATCAGGACGTCAAATACCAACATTTTGGGTTGTTGAAACGTCCTGAGAACAACAGAGCAAGGACAAAAAAATAAGGAAATACAGGGACAGAGTTTCTGCAACACAGCCACCACCACAGACTTCTAGTGGGTCATAAGTGATGACTGAAAGGGATGATGTCATATGAGTCTAGACGTTGTTTTCTTTAGGAAAATGTTGCAGATTATACCTTGAACCTGGGTTAACCAGGGCTGTATGATTCACACTGTACTTTGACTAACCCTGGGTTAAATGTCCATTACTCTTGTCCTATCCCAGTCCCATTACAGAGTAAAACAAAAGTCCTGTTCCAATCCCAGAAGAGTAACTCCTGTTCCTGAAAACAGAATTAAAACAGACAACAGAACAACTTGTATTACACACAGCCCTCTTCCTCTTTAGCTTGGAGGACACAACGTCTATGATTTCTTAAAACAATCTTAAATGACTGATTAAGTCAGTGCAGTGTAAAGGTTTGTACATATGCAGAACAGACAGTTTAGAATTTGTTTTTTGTGTGAAAAAGAGTGTATTCAAGTCCAGCATCTTTCAGCCTCTCAAAGAGCTTATACAAATTAATCTGCTTCACTTATGCTGCTGGACATGTGCATGTATGATTAAAAAGCGGACAGAGGGGAAGCTATTTTATTTGTGCTTTATTACTAAGTTATGAGTGACTGTTGCTGTCAGGTCGACCCAGCTGACTCGGTTTCTGCCCAATAAACAGATCATGTGTCCCGATGTGTTCAGAGGTCTGTGGGGAGGAAGCCACTGCAGGGACTCTCCTGTGCAGACCATCAGAGAATGTAGCTGTGCCCAAGGTACACAAAAAAACACTCACACTCGCATGATTCAACACGCTCAGGTTATCTCTGCTGCTCTCACGAATAGGACAACCCAGCATTAGGCTCCCTTCTGCAATATTACTACAACAAATGAATGCAATATGTTCAACTTCCCCTGGAAACCTGCTGAGTTAATGCTTGACCTTTGAGAATGTTTGGTATTGGTCCAAGGTGTAAGATAATTTACAGTGTGAGCTACATTTATATTTAATATAGACCTCAGTAACAGCTTGAAGAGCCATGCATTTAAATTGCAAGATGTATTTTTGACAAAATCTGTTCCCCTTTTCAAACTTTTCCCTGAAAGTCACGGGGGTAAGACAGGCTTTTGTGTGTAAGTGTTGTTTTGTTGATATTATATTTATACATGCTACTATTGCTGCCGTCAAAAGTATTTCCTTTGATTCCACAGGTCACTGCATGGCAGAGGAAAAATACATTGGACAGCTGAAAGAAACATTTGCTACGAGTGTCCCGGGTCGCATTGCTGGTTTCTTTGCAGAGCCTATTCAGGTACAATATTCTGCTGTGGAACATTTACTTAACTTGATTGATTGCATGCCATGGATGTGATATTTTTAAATGAGAAACATGAATTCAGTGAGTATTTTGAGCTGAAATCAGAACGTCAGAACTCTGAGTCCTCCTCACGTTCAGTGTGAGCGCTTGTGTTAATTCAGGCGTGACTGTGAGATGTGACTGTGTTTTGTTTGAACAGGGAATGGGAGGAGCAGTGCAGTACCCTAAAAACTACTTGAAGGAGGCTTACAAGCTTGTGAGAGAGAGAGGAGGGGTCTGCATTTCTGATGAGGTACACCATTTAACCAGGCTACGGCCACAACCTCAATGTTAGCCTCAATTATTTTATTATGAGGCTGTAATGATAAAAGTCACTGTGATGCTTGATCTGTTTTGTTCTATTATCGCTGTATTGTCTCTGTATATATTGCAGTAGATTATACATATTTTTACATGCCTGTTTTTTTATTTTCTTGTAATTGCTCTATGCTACGTACAGTATTTTTTTATAGTCTTGAATGGGAGTATCTGTAACCTGAACAATTTCCCCTCCAGGGATCATTAAA
Source organism: Lutjanus campechanus (assembly GCA_027495735.1). Lineage (NCBI taxonomy): Eukaryota > Metazoa > Chordata > Actinopteri > Lutjaniformes > Lutjanidae > Lutjanus > Lutjanus campechanus. The sequence goes on along the minus strand of JAJHUR010034480.1, from coordinate 30,253 downwards.
GTATTTCTGATTCTGATTCTGAAAACATGATGGAATTTTATGACCGCGAGTTACTTGGCCGAGTCAAGGTTCAAGGTCTTATTGTCATTTTTATCATACAGGATTACACAGGAAAATGTTGTTATAGCCCCCTTCATGCTATACACACAGAAAATTTATAAACAGATATTCTAATATTTTAATTAGAATATAATATAAACAATAAAAAAGTTATAGGCCACTAAGGTTGTCAAAGGTATCAAAGTATCATTACTTTTTCAATACCACGTTCTTAAAACAATACAATATCCATTGAATATAATATCAAAAGGACCAAAGCTATTTTAAAAAAAAGTATCGAAGTGCTTATTCAAGACCTCAGTTCAGTTCGAACTGTCCTGCCTGAAGTTTGGCTTGCAGCTGCAAAACCAGACAGTTTTCAGGGACTTTTTCTGTACCAGCACTGTGAGGCTGTTAATTGGAACCAAAAAAAGAAAGAAAGAAAGAAAGAAAGAAAAAAAGGAAAAAAAAACATCTTTTGTGTGCCTAGAACTTTTTCTCTAGAACAGATGCCATTTTGAGAATAAGTCAAAATGGTATTTCTACTTTATTCTCGACATTTCAACTTAAAAGATCTTAACCTCCTCCCTTACGCTTGGCCCGAATGCTCTCCCATGAACATCAGTGTACAATTAATGTTTTAAATTTTCGTGCAAACGTAGTGGGAATGGGGGTAGTGCAAAAGCTAGTTGTGGTAATAATGTGCAAAACCGGCGTAACAGAAAAATTCTATATAAATTAGTTAGAAGTTCATGTTGGAGTGTGGAGGATGAGGCGGAGCTGAGGAGTCTCACAGCCTGAGAGAAGAAGCCGCTCTGTGGTCTGGTGGTACGGCAGCGGATACTTCTGTATCTCTTACCAAATGGCAACAGGCTTATTGTCTTTTAGTATCTTTTGGTCTCTGTGCAGGCGCCTCACCTCGCTGATTTCACAGCTCAGTGGAGCATCACTGCAGTACTGTACTGGTTTTGTTATCTATTTATCACTACCAGACACATTTATCCTGTTTATTACTTTATTGACACTTTATTCCTATTTTATCTTATTTATCGTTTTATTTATTGCTTTTAAAGCACAGAATACGGAAGCTGCAGACTTAATCTCGATGTACTTGTGCAATGACAATAAAGATAGTGTGTTCTAGATGTGTACCAATGATGTTCTGGGTGGTTTTAATCACCTGCTTCCATCTTATAATAAACAACTTAATATAAACTACTACGCTTGTATCATATATCATGAAAATCAATTTTAAAAGTGTGAAAAAATTAATCAGTTTCGCACCTGACAGGTCCAGACTGCATTTGGGCGAACAGGAAGCCACTTCTGGGGTTTCCAGGGTCACGAGGTCATACCTGATATCGTTACAACGGCAAAGGGCATCGGTAATGGATTCCCAATGGGAGCTGTTATCACAACACCAGGTGAGATAATATGAGACATTCAGTCCTTTGTTTGAAAATATGCTGATATCTTTAAAATGTCAAATACAACTAAAATACAACTTTCTTCATTATTTCTACTAATACACAGTCAAGAAATCCAAGAAGATGATAAAAAGTGATCTCTGTCTGGTCTGCTGAAATATTTGTGTTGGAAAAACATTTTAAATTTGTTCATTTGTCATTTCAGTGTCTATAATGCATCATGAACACACTTACAATGCTTAAAGCACCGTACAATTGTAGTTATAAGAACTCATAAATATTCATGCTTTATAACAATTATCATAATACATTAAAAAAGCATTTTATAATGACTTGTAAGGTCAGGCATCGTAATACCTCACAAATGCAGGTCATTCAGTAACCTTTTGGAAGGGTTATAGTTGTAATACATTATAATCACTGTTATAATCATTACAATGTGATTATCACTTCTCTGATGAGCAACATTACATTGTCTCCTATCTAGCTAAGAAACAATTTAACGTTTTCTTAACTTTAAGCTTTAAAACAAAGTAACGTTTTGCTACAGAGCAGACAGAAATATTCCTCCTTCTACAAGTTTCTCATTGAATGAAAAAGGCATTGTTAAATCTAATAGGCTATATATTTATAAATTACATAAAATCATTTCTGTTGAACATGATAATAAACAGTTGGTCATTAGAAAAGAGGTGACATATAATCAATCAACATTTCTTTCATGAAATACTCCTGCTATTAATCTTTTTTTTTATTTATTTAACCATTCTGTAAGTGTTAGTGTATTACAATACACTATGATCCCGACAAAAAAGTCAGTAAATATCAGTTATTAAGTATTATGATGCTTGACTATATATTCTGTAGTTCTATATATAATTATACAGTGCTATAAGCAGGTTATAAAACATTCTTAGTACGTTTATAATGCATGCACATCATAGGAAGTGTTCCCATCATTTCAAACAAACAAATGCAGCTGAATGAAATGTTGTTGTTGAACCAGGATATAGAAACCAACAAACAATAAATGCGCCGAGATAAAAACAAAACAGCAAGACAAACATTGACAGACACTGATTGATATGCTGATTACGGGACAGTTTTACAGCCTTGAAATCAGAACGTCCAGTTCTGTGACCGGCTGTTGGCTCTCGTGTTGCTCCTGTGTTGTTAAGGCAGCTCGTTGCCGCAGCTCTTTAATCAACCTTCAGATGTGTCAGCAAGGACTTCAAAGACCCCGCTGTTTTCTTTTTCATGTAAAATCCTCCTGGGTGGTATTTCTATTTCTTTTAAGGTTCAGAAAACACTGTGATATTTCCACGAATCATTTGCAATTCCTGTAGTCTGAGTTTTAATCTGAGGCAGTGGTGAGTGGAGGTGTGACCTTCTTTATTTTATGTCTTTTCCAGAAATTGCTGCCTCTTTTGGTCAGGGCTTACACTTCAACACCTTTGGAGGAAGTCCTTTAGCCTGCACCGTGGCTTCATCAGTGCTTGATGTAAGGAAGTTGCACATTGAATTACACTGAATGTTTTCTTTTCACATATCTGCTCTGGATTTATATTATATTTTTCTTGCGTCATGATGGTGCCCTCTATTTTAACACTAAGTTGTCGGTCTACCGTTACCGTTACATTCTCCATCTACGTGAATGAAAGTTGTTTCCACGCAAACAGAACAAAACAATGGCACAAAACTCATTGTCCCACTAGTGACTGAGGTAAGCTAACAAGATTGCTAAGGCTTAATTAGTAACCTTGCCAGTTTACTTCAGAGAGCTTTTTTTTCCTGCTCTCCCTCTGACTGACTTGTTATCTTTTTTTCCTTCTTTAATAATTCTATTGAATGAAATGGTATTCAATGGTCGACAAAGTGACAGAGGGGAGTAAACAGAATAGAAGAAATAGAGAAGAAATAGAGAGAAGCTCGGGGAGCTATTGTAATTAGGGATCAGTGCCTGAACCTGATGAGACCCAACGGGTTTGGGTCGGGTTTGTCATATTGCTGTACTATTATTATTATTATTATTTTTAATTTTTTACATTTTTTTATTTTTTAAAATCTTTTTTAAGTCCCTGTCGCTGCCAGCTCCTACTGTTTGGTACATAGAAAGAAGCTTGTTAAGAAAAATCTTGGGCTGTAATCGGGCTCAGCCTGAAATATGCTATTGAAGGACGGATTCGGGTCGGGTTCAGACAGAAATTTGTCAGGTTTGAGTCTTTTCGGGCTCAATTTTTCAGGTCCGATTAAAGTTCTAATTGTGACTGCTAGCCTGGCCAGCTAGCCAGTTAGCAGTTAGCTAGCCAGCTACAGCACTTCATCATCAAAAAATCAGCTTCAGATATGCTTTAAACATGAAATGACTGATTCTTGTTCAACAGACTATCAAAGAAGACGGCTTGCAGCAGAACAGTCATAATGTGGGCACCTATCTGATGACAGAACTGGCAAAATTCAGAGACAAGTATGAGATTATCGGTGATGTCCGTGGAAAAGGCCTGCAGATCGGTGTGGAAATGGTCAAAGACAAGGTATCGTTCTCCTCACGCGTCTGTGCCGTGGTTCAGTTTTACCCCTGTTAGCTAGAACAGCAGATTAATGAAGCTTTGACATGTTTTTTTCATTCTGTTAAATCTGGAACATACTGAATTTTCCAGGTGAAAAATACTTTTTAGTGCTTTGAACTGCAGTTCAGATCAGTAACTGATTGACTGTGAAAAGGACATCTGCCTTGTTATTATTAACCTGGAAAATGGAGATGTTGTCACTTATCAGGCCAGCAACTCCGGAAAACAGGCAGATGGATCGTGTTCAAAATGTTTGTTACATGAATATAGTTAATATAACACGTCTGCCCAAATCCACCTGTTTTACATCTTCTCAATCATCAACAGGCCAACAGAGAGCCGCTGCATCCTGAGGCAATAAGTGAGATCTACGAGGACGTCAAAGACATGGGAGTCCTGATAGGGAAAGGAGGCCTATATGGACAGGTAACGGCGCTCACCTGGACATAGTCTGTCCCTCTGTCAGTTGATTCTGCAGGGTTATTGCAAACGCTACAACACCAGAGATACACGTGGTTTTTAACCATGCATTTGTGTTCGCACATGCGCAGCGTTAATTTCTGAGGACGTACACTCCAGACGGGCGTGAGGCAGCCATGATTCAGTTAAAACCAAGTATATCTCCAGCCTAAGGGAAACTAAAGAGGACTGTGAGAATAAGTCCAAATATTTTAACAATAAATTAGATTTTTTCTTCAGAAACAATCATGATACTACTTTTTCTTCATCCAAACTGATTGCAAACCCAACATTTGTGATTTGGGGCTATGTAAAAAACAATTGGCTTGATTTGAATCGACTCTGTACAATATTTTATATACAATATTTTACATCCAAGATGAAATGGCTACTTCAGCACCACGGACAGCACCATGGATTATTAATGTACAGCACACTTAGACTGTTTATATTTGAGACCCATGGTCCAGGCCATGGATTCTAATATGCACACACCTCGTCTTGTTAAGCCAAAAAGAGGAAAAAACAACCATAATTGTGCATAACATTGTAATATCTTCAGATTTATTCAGAAAGCAACAATGAGTAAATTATCAGTCCTCTTTAGAAGTCAGTGTTCTCAGCTTTAAGCCTTTGTCATCAACTGTCACCATCAGCCTTGTTACTTTTGAGAGCATCCTCTTTGGTTAAAAATAATTATATTTGTATTCTGGCACAGTTGTCCATACGTGAGACATAATAAATAACATTATGGTTTAATCCCTCCTAGAACTACTTCTATTTCACAGAACACATACATGTGCTTTTCATTGAAAGATCCACTTCTTACCTTTTTACCAGCCTGTGAATGTTCCCTGCTCTGCCTTCAGTGTCTGACACAGAATAAAGCACTTCTGTTTTTCTCACCACTTCAGACCTTCCGCGTCCAACCGCCCATGTGCATCACAAAGGAGGATGCCGATTTCTTCCTGGCGGTTTTTAACAAGGCCGTCCACAACTACATGGACAGAAAATAAACGGAGGAGAGACTCGAAGCTGAGGAGGATGGAAACTCAAACAGCAGTGGACTGCATTGTTGTAAATTTTTAAAAATGCAATGTTAATCATTTTCCTGACTGTTATTTCCTTTGTAAAAGTGAACTTGAATACGTAACTGTGATCTACATGTTGTAATTATGAAGACACCTACACAGCTGCTGCTGCTGCTGCTTTAGAACATTTGTATCATTTAAGATGAAGACTCATAATCATTAAATGCACTCAGCAAACAAAAAGAAAGAAAAAAACTTTATATACAGTATATTGTATTATATATTTTTTTTTACTGTCTGTAATTCATTTTGCTGTTTAGATCTGCTGACTCAACATTAAGACTGTTCTGCAGTCAGTCTGCAGCCTGCAGCAATATATAGTATCGTATGTAGTCACTGTATAATATAGTAGAGCTGCAATGACTAGTCGATTGATAGATTATTAAATTAATCGCCAACTAATTTGATAATTGATAATCGATTAATCAATTTAATAATTTCAGTTTTGTTTTTTTAAGAAAAAAAAAGTCGAAATTCTCTGATTTCAGCTTCTTAAATGTGAATATTTTCTGGTTTCTTTACTCCTCTACAGTAAACTGAATATGTTTTGTCGTCATCTAAGGCTATTAAACTATTAATCGAGAAAATAATCGTTACTTGTAGCCCTGTAATATAGTCTCTGACTTTAAATCTGAATGTAATAATTATCTCATGTTTGATTGAGTTTCATCATTTGTGCTTTGACATATTTGCTTAAATATTTAAATAAAGTTCTTGCCATTTACTTTTTTTCTGTCTCACCAATACAGCAGCATTTAAAATGGTACAGGCAGTAGGCTGTATGGAGGAGGAGGCTGAGAGAGGAGGAGATGAGTCTTCCTGATATTTCTCGGAACAATTTTTAACAATCATGTATACTTCATAGCTTTCTTTTATGACAAATTAAAGTGTTTTCTTCTCCCCGATGCTTGGCCATTATTCAGTTGTTTTACCAGGCTGTTTAGCCGAGGCTGAAGGCTCTGATTTGTTCAGTAATTATCTAACCTTTAAAAAATAACCATTTAAAAGAAAGATGGAGATGGAGATGGAGATGGAGGGGATTCGGGCGGAAGAAATTAATTTGCTTTTTTATTAAACTTTACACAAAAAACTAACCAACTGGGTACACAGCAGCAAAGCTGGAGCAAACATGGGAAGATGAATGCCAATCACTCACATTTCTTCTGGTCGTCGTCTATTCTGGGACACGGATATTCAGATTCTTGAGGATGTTTTATGTAACAAGGTTCTTAAGGATCCGCTGATTGTGTACCTCGGTTTTATACCAGGTGACGTTACTCTAAAGGAGGACATGAACCTCTTCAGAATCTTTTTTGCTTGCATCTAAAAGGTCTGCACCACACTTCAGGGAAGTGGATGGACATTGTTAGAGGAAATGTACTTCATGGAAAAAACTGACTCACTGTCTAAGGTCCAAAGCAGGGATCCATGAAAAACACTGGGCTAAATGGACCACATACAAGATAAAAGATGGGTCGAGTTCTTAGCTGAAATAAGAAAAGATCAATAGACAAGGTTGCAAAGAGAGAGTAGTGCCCCGCCTGCATGTTTGCATTTTAATTTTCTTTTTTCCCCCCTGTTTTGCTGTGTGTTCTGTTCAGTAAAAAAAAAAAAAATGAACACAAGACATTTAATTTCGGTGCTGCACAATATGGTAAAACAAAAAATCATATTGCAGAAAGGTTCGCGATTGGTGGGACTGATCATTTTTTAACCACAATGTCCATTTTCACTGGAAAAAAAAAATCACGATGATGTGACATTTGTTGGGGTCTGCACCAAACAAACATGTTTTCTTACATCTGGAGAACAAAATTTGTAGTCCAGGACATTTCTGCAGCACTACAGGATATTGAACTTTACCATATTTTGGTAATATCTTGATAAACTGTGCAGCCCTTTCTTCAATCTGTAACATTCTCCAAACTAAATACTCAACTATATCACAGCCTGTAGTGTCACATTCATGATCGAAGTGGCAAGCAGTAATGTGTAGCAGCAGAAGAGTGATATAGAGACACACAGCTGTCTGTAGCATTCCTAATTCAGTATCCTCTGTTCTGCAAAACACACTCCTAGACCCAATAGGTTAGAGCTAACCCTCGCCCTCCCACTGGCCTGTTAAAAGTTAACAAACCACCTAGTGGATGAAGCTGTACGTTTTGTTCAGACATGTCCACCATACAGCAGTTTATTGTTAAACAGAGGCATTGATGCAAATCATTCCAGATTTGTTGTATAAATACTAACATGCAGTAATACAACCACTGAGCTCTGTGTGACAAACCGAGAGGCATGATTCTCAAAATAGTGAAGGATGGGATAACAAGGGTAAAAGGTGTATCATATGCGCATGTTTTTTTCTCCATTGGTGAGTTTCCGAAATTACTGGGAAATGCACAGGAAACATTTCAATCATTCCAATCTGGAAGACTGAGAGTAGTAAAAGGAGTCTCTCTCTCTCTCACTCACACACACACACACACACTTGTCTCATCAAACAGGATTGTGTAATTTTATAAAAAAAAGTATCCACTCTCAGTCAGCCTATACAGTCCATTAAAGTCCACTCTCAAAAGGCTTTTTCCAGTTTATCTTCTTCCTCTGCAGACGTCTCAGAGTGTAGTTTCCTGTGTCAGTCTGCTCAGTCAAACTCTTTCGTGTTCAGATAAAAGATGTGTTATCTGTTCTTCTTCTTGTCTTTTTTACTCTTGCTCACAGAGCCGTGAGCAGCGTTTGAGGAGACCGCGGTGGCGTGGCCGCTGGTCTTCAGATGGTCGAACAGCTTGTTTCTCGTGGGGAACTCGTTGTTACAGGTCACGCAGCGGAGGATTGCTTCCTTCTGCAGGTGGAAATGGGAATAAGTGATTTAATAATATAACTATACATCATTTTCTTACGGTATATTGATGTAATAAGATTACATCATTAAAATGACAAGTGTGAAAGCATGTGGAGCACCAGAAATGTGTAATAATAAAAATATTAAATGGATACAAATCACATTAAACTGTACAAACCTCAGGAACTTGTTCTCCTCCTGTGTTTGACTTGACATTCTTTGGTTTGTCTTTTCCTCCTCCCTTCTTCCCCTTTGGCTTCCCAGAGCTGCTGAGGCAACATTTGGATGACAGGTAAATACAAAACAGATTCTAAACTACAACACAAACACCGTTACAATGTTTTGTTTTCATCTTCTTCTACTGCCCCGAAGTGGCCAAAATAATCAATGCACCTTTAGACATTTGGTGCTACTGGTAGCCAGCTGTCATTTTCTTGGTGCCCTCTGAGTAGAATTGAGTATTATCAGTCAGTATTACCAGTTCAAAATAGCCAGCAGTTTCAGTCATGACTTAAGAGGGGACTTTAGTCTGATCTAAGGGTGGCATCACTAAAACCATAAAATGAAGCATCATGAAGAACATGTCACAGATCTGGGGATGGCAAAATAAAAACAAACAAACAAACAAAAAAAAAAACCTGTGCTGACCTCTTGACTTCTGTGCGAGGGAGATCATCCTGTTTCTCCGGCTCTGTACAGTCCGCTGACTTCTCGGGGGCCTCTTCCTCACAGGTGGTCAGTGGTGGTTTCTCCTCCGCCTGCTGCTGCTGCTCATCCTCCTCTGGAGTACTCTGTTACAGGGGACGAGAGCAAGAATAGAGAAACGTTTAAAGAAAGGTTTCCTACATAGGCATTAAGAGTGAGAGGACGCTAAACCAGGCACGGTCACTGAAAGAAAGACAAGATGTTTCTCACCTGTACGACTTTCTGCTGTTTCTTTTTCCTCTTCTGCTTTTTGGACAGCCTATGTAGATGGAAAGAAAAAGACAACCAAGAAATTACATCCAATTCTGGAGAAAAGTGTGTTTTTTTTCCATATCACATCCAGCTACATACTTTTGCCTCGGTTTGTCTTCCTCCTCCTCTTCTTCCTCCTCTTCTTCCTGTTCATTTTCCTCCCCTCTTCCCTCCTTTCCATCCTGGTTCAAACCGAGTGAATCCTCTTCTTCCTCCAGCTGTTGCCGCAGCAACGCCACCATCTCCCGGTGCTTTTTGGATTTTTCATGGTTTTTCATACTGTAGGGACGAAAAGAGAGAAACAATCGAAAGCTACGTGAAAAGGAATTAGTGACAGTGTGTGAAGTGTATAAAAGTCCCTCATGGATTTGTATTATTGTTAGCAACAAGTATAAACATAATCAACACATTTCTGCTGGGAAAACCCAAATTAAGGAATAACAGACACTGCAATGAATCCTTTCAAACTGTACCTGAAGTGTCACTCAGTAAAGAGTAAGAAAACAAAAAAAAAAATGCTCAAGAGCTCAGAGCAAATTGATGAGTCAGAACTGCATCAATAAAAAAAATGAAATCACTGACCTTCTCATTCAAGGTTCAATTATTTAGTGATGAAAATTAGAAACGACTGAACTGAAAAAAGAAAACTTTGCTAAAATCATTCATAGCTTAGCAACATGTGGAGTGGGTGGGAGGTTACTCACGCTTTGTCTGATTTGAAGGATTTATCACAGGCGGGGCAGTACAGATCATCATAGTAGTCGATGGTCAGTTCATCTCCATCAGGCTGATCTACATCTGTGCAGGAATATTTTAGCAATGAAAAAAATACACACACACACAAGACAAGTATTTTATACGTCACTGATGATCCGATCAACTTCTATTTAAAGATAGCTCATCGATTAAAATCTGTAGCTGGCCTGAAGGTGATGGCAGCGAGTATGATTTGCTGTGTGCAAGTGTAACCTTACATATAAGCTACAGTTTACTATGGATAACAGCCTAATGGGATATTGTTACAATATCTTAAACTCTTATTAATTTAGAGAAACAGACGACGACATGACCTCTTGATTCAGATAGTAACAAGGAAGCTTAAATCTATAACAGCCAGTGTCACTGACCTCCTCCCTCTTCACTGTTCTCTTCTTCCTCGCTCTCTGATGCATCTCCAAACTCTTCTCCGTACTGAGCCTCTATCTGCTGCAGCTCTTTCTCCAGCTCAGACATGGCCGCCCAGCTCTGCTCCTTGTACTCCTCCGCCAGTCTTGGATGGAAATACAGAATATGAGTATGAGGAAGAATTAGAGAACTATAAATATCACTATCCATCCTTTACTCACTTGGCCTGGCTGAGTTTCTGCTTCCTCCTCAGCTCCTCCATCTTCTTGATCTTTTCAGCGTTCTGCTCCTCCACCAGCTTCCTGTGGGCCTGCACGCGGCGGTCACGCTTGCGAACAAATGCCACGAGTTGTCTGACGAGCTCGTTGCGCTCCTTCCGAGCCTTCTCTCTGGTCTTCTTGTTCTCCTTCTCCATGGCCCTCTTCTCCCAGCGGTTTGAGGCCTGCCTCGTATCATACTCCTCCTTCCAGGCAAAGTTTTTACGGGTGCAGAAGCTCTGCCAGTAGCCGTAAAACACGTGCACCACCTGTAATACGGAAAGACTTGCTTACTAATTCATTAATGTGAGTGGATTTTATTAAGAACTCTAACATCATCCAACAGAGGAACAACCCAGAGAAAAGTGTTTTAAGTGTGGGGCTGGAGCTTACTGTATCATAATCACTCTGAGAGTCTCCAAAGGGAGGAAACTCCTCCTCCTCTTCGTCCTCATCCACCTTGCTGTGCTCCATCTCCTCCTTCACAATGGACTCAAAGAGATTCCTGTAGACTGTGTAAAAGCCCTACAGAGAGAGAGTGTAGAGTAAAACAAAAGAGAATAATACATGAGAAAATACATTTTCTGAGATGCACAAAGAATTTCTGTCCCCTGTGGGATGAAGCTGGGATTTGGACCAAAATATTCAATATTCAGATTTCATCAAATCTTGGTGTTATTTTGGTCAGCTGGCTGTGTGCTCTTACATACTGAAAAGATGGTTGTTGTTTTTTTTAAGTAAGTCATAATTTCCACCTTGCCCACATTTTTGCAGCTGATGTAAACGTTGTCTTTGCCTTCTATCAGCCTTCAGATAATCTCATGACTCCTTTCACTTACTTGTCCAATCATCCAACAAGGACAGACAGTCTGATCTGTTACTTTGACTTTTTGAAATCAGGAGGGATTCCAATCAAGTTGCGTGGTATGCGTTTTGAGTTTAAGATTACATTTCTAGGTCAGTCATACTTATCTCTGTATTCATTGTGGATAAAGCTAAACAGCTTGAAATGTATGCAACTATTTCAGCATTTCATATGGAGGGGGCCTCCCAACAGGTTTTATTTTTCTCCCCTCTGCAGGACTTATTAATCACCTTCTCATCATCTCCATAGCCAGAGTAGCAGGTGACGGTGAAGTACTGCAGCAGGTCAATGCTGTCATCTTCATAATCTCCACTCAGTCCTCCTTTCAGCAAAGCCTCCCTGTGATTGTCATACCTACCACACAGGAGACGACAGAGGAATCAAACTAACACATACACATGGATTGTACATAAAAAATAGTAAAGATATGAGTCCAGAAGAGCTCTTCTTTGCACATATCAAGATAAATTTGTACGCACCATGCTCTCTCCTGTGGATCACTCAGGACATCATACGCTGCCTGAATCAGCTTGAACTGCTCCGCCGCCTCCTCTGCATTGTCTAAGTTCTTATCTGGAAATTTCAGAGGAAAACCACAGCTGTTGTTAGAGTGACAAACCTTTTTAAAACTTTGGTGACAATTACATGAGGTTAGGGTTAATAGCCAGATGTTGATGCCAAGATTGAAAAACTGAAAGTAGAAGAAGAATACTAGGGCTGAACAACTGATCAATTTTATCAAAATCCGAGCAAGAATAAAGGTAGGATTTAAAGGCACATTAGGTCACTCAGGAGAGCCAAGTAAGTTAAGTAAACAGTAAATAAATACTACGCAACAAATTAGTGAAGTGTTGCAAACAATTAAAAAATCAAAAGTGGGTGCTTTCTTTTGGTTAGGTTCACATGGAAACCATAAGTGCATTACATCACATTTCAAAGGCAAATATTGTAATTTTAGAATGACATTTATCTGACAGGTGTAGTTGCTCATTTTACAGTATAAACTTCTAATGTCAAACAAACCGTCATAAAACATATGCTGTATAGCTACTGTTCACTTTAAGAACACAAGAATACTATATTAGAATTATATATAAAGAAGGGAATTGAGAAAGTGTATTTAAAGTGAGGCATTACTCCATTTTGATATTGAAAATATCAAAATTATTGAAAATATCAAAATGGGATACTGTCATCCTACTTGGCAAATCCATAAGCTTTCTACCACAACTTACCTGGATGCCATTTCAATGCTAGTTTACGATACGCTTTCTTCAGATCATCGTCTCCTGCGTCTCGTTTCACGCCCAAGACTTCATAGTGACACTTCATTGTTAGCTAACTGTAAGTAGAAACTAGATTCTAGACTAAATACTCAGTAAAATGTTGTTCACGTTATCATAGACGAGGCTAGCTTTAGCGTGTAGCTAACTGTAGCATGCTAGCGACCGGTCAGCATCTCTATTCTAGCTCTTAAATAATCCAGACTTCACGGGTGATGGCGACAATTTTGTATTGTTTTGGCGTTACATATTCGAATATGTCTAAATATCCTTAAACACTGCTGAGCAGTGTGTAGACTGTAGTTTTACAAGTAATAAGTTCTCCACATCAACCAGTTGTTGGGACCATAAGACTGGGTAGTGCCGCTAAATCTCGCGAGAATTGCTCTTCTTCATTTTATCATATCGGCAGTTAAGAAGCTATAATCTCTTATTGCTGCCCTCTAGCGTTCCACATTAAATCAACATCTTATTCAATATTGGGCTCAACTCTCTCAGGAAAAGACCAAAATAGTGTGTGTGAGAGAAAAAAAGATTAAGGATATTCAGTTTACTGTCATAGTAAAGATACCAAAAATTATTCACGTTTGAGAAGCAGGAATCAGAAAAGTTTTACTTTTTTCTTAAAAAATTACCCAAATCAATTAATTGATTATCAAAATAGTTGGCGATTAATTTCATAATCGATAAACAGTTCTAGGCAGTTTGGCCCTTCAAGAAATAGCAAAAGCAATAGAGAAAAGAATTACGAAAAATAAAGGAATAAAAATTAATTAATAAAAAAATATATACAGAACAAAATGCAATTTATATACAATAAATAAATACTTAAAACTTTAAGAAAAAATATATAAAGATAAATGTGAATATAAATGAAAATGCTTATAATCATTCTTTCATATTTTGTTATTTGTCATTTATTTTCTTTATATCTTATTGCAGTATTCTATGGTCTGTTTATTTATTTATAGAAGACCGTTGCTATGAAGAACAGGCCGTTGCTATGGATACAGTTACGTGATCATAGAATGTTAAATCACTAAAATAATTTTAAAATGAATATGTTATGTCAAACTATTGATGTTCTTTTTTGTATAACCGTGTAACAAGCATGGTTATGTACATTGAACAGGTCACTATTGCGAAATAAAGCCATTAAATCATTTTAAAATCAATATGCTATACTACCTGCAGTACCACCTCCGCGCCGCCGGAGGTCTCTCTCTCTGCTCCGTCCTCACCGGTCTGCACGTGTGTTGTTTGAGTCGGACTTGTGGCTACGCGAGACTTCTGTCAGTGCACAAACATGTCGGCGTCTAAGAGAAAACGTGGAGGACAGGCTCGGGTTGAGAAAAAGGCAAAGAAAGTCAAATTTGTCGCAGATGGAGGTGAAACACCAGATGAAACCGAACAGGAGCAGAAAAATGAAGTCACGATCCCACCACCGGTTTCCATGGTAAGAGCTCGTGCCTGGTATTAGCCAATGAAGTTGGTAGCTAGTTAGCTAACTTAAGTTCACTAGTACACAGGGGGTACAGCTCTATTTTCTTTCAATTATTTAATGTCATTGTTCTACTAAAACCGCTAACATCTTGTAGCTATAACAACCTGACTGAATGGTGTAATTTAATGTGTTAAATTAGCACAGTAATGTGGTTAAATCACAACATCAACATTCATAAAACAGGGCCGAGCAAAGTATATCCTGGCCATCATTAGAAAGGGTAAATACTTTAAACTCCATAATAATTGGCGTGTTTTAGTTTGGTCTGATGTTACGATATACATTCTCTTGAACAGGGTAAATGGACCAACAAGGAAAGGGTTCTCATTTTCTCCTCAAGAGGCGTCAACTTCAGAACAAGACACTTGATGCAGGACCTGAGAACCATGATGCCTCATTCAAAAGCAGGTTAGTATTCATATACTGTACGGTATGGTTTCAAATCACGTTTCTATTAGTATGACAGAGATTGCAATATTACACAATGTACAAGTAGTGGGAGTTAGCATTTTTGCATCACAAAAACACATGATCACGGAAAAGAACAGTTAAAATCACGATGATGTGACATTTGTTGTTGTCTGTACCAAACAAGCGTGTTTTCTTACATCTGGAGAACAAGATTTGTAGGTCAGGGCATCTCTGCAGCATGACAGCACTTAAATATAATGTTGATCTGTCACCCATTTATCCTTTCTTTCTCAAGAAATTGCAGCATCTGAGATGTGGATATTGCACTGTGATAATATTTTGATAAATTCTGCAGCCCTAATGTGCATTATTTTATTTCTCGCTTATTTTGATCAGAGATAATAACAAGGCTTTCCTTTTCTCTGTTAGATACGAAAATGGACAGAAAGGACAAGTTGTTTGTTATTAATGAGGTGAGTTTGTTGTTTAGAATTTGGACACACTTCATATATAATCGTATGCATTACAACATAGCTAAAGAGATGTGTTGTTTGCAGGTGTGTGAAATCAAAAACTGCAACAAATGCCTCTTTTTTGAGGCCAAGAAGAAGCAGGACTTCTATATGTGGTGAGTATATGATCTTTGTTACCATAGATGTAGTATATACATATAGACAGTGGCCTTTGGATTGGATGTCAACGTTGCCGGCATATTGAACAGGGCAAGACTGACCTGTGAACAAGCTGAGGATTTGTGAGCTCAGGATTTTCTGGATAAAAGCACTGTGACGTTCTCAACCGATTTAAATGAGTTGTTATATTAAACAGTTTATGATCTAAGTGGAGTGAGGGAAAAAAGTTTGTTTCTCTAACTTACACCATGTAGATCATTTGCACTTGAATATAAAGCAGCTGAATGAAATTGAGAAAGAAATGTTATAGTGATTTTATCCAGCTCCTCCACTTACATGTATGTGGTCACAGGTCAGTCTTTCCCTGTCCAATTTAGCGGTGACATTGACATATCGCATTAACAAGACATCTTTGTCTAATATGTCTCTGTCTCATTTTTTCTTAAACATCCCGCTGACCTTGTGTAATTAGTGTTAATAGAACAAATTTAAACTAAATCCAATAATGTTTTTGTCTAATAGGATTTCAAACAGCCCTCATGGACCTTCTGCAAAGTTTCTGCTTCAAAACAGTGAGTCACATCTGTCCTACAGTCCTGAACTGCAGTAGACAACATCTGTCATGTGGAAAAACTAATTAATATTATTGTTTCCTCTACAGTTCATACACTGGCTGAACTCAAGATGACAGGAAACTGCCTTAAAGGATCCAGGCCGCTGCTCTCGTTTGACCCTGTGAGTAACACTGTCCATTATATAATTAAATTAGGAGTGTATACTGTATATAGGGAGCTGTGTGTGTGTGTGTTTCTTCCAAACATGACACCGGATGATTTCAGTGATTATCAAAACTAGGGCTACAACTGATTATTATTTGGATTAATCTATAAAAAGTTAGAAAATTGTAA
Source organism: Lutjanus campechanus (assembly GCA_027495735.1). Lineage (NCBI taxonomy): Eukaryota > Metazoa > Chordata > Actinopteri > Lutjaniformes > Lutjanidae > Lutjanus > Lutjanus campechanus. The sequence continues at coordinate 13,883 of JAJHUR010034480.1, read as the reverse complement.
ATTATGCCCATCAAACTCCCAAACCCCAGGGGGATGTCAACCCCAAACCCAAAAATACACAATTTAAAATGTAAATGATTCGATTAAAAACTAAGTAAACCTCATTTGACAGGCTGTGAGCAGCTGTTTGGCATTTTTGCTTAATAAATGACTTGAGAAGACAAACTCATTCTGCTTGATGTCACTGAGGAATCTGAACAAAAAGCTGGACACTCTTTTTTGATTTCTCATCAAAGATTTCTCATTGATGGTCTGAGTCACGAGTTGTCTTAAATTCACAAGCTGCTTTTACAAACTGCTTACCTAGAATTTAAATATAGGTATGTTGACAGCTGATAGATGATTTGACGGATGAACCTGAACAAGGCTAATTTTTTTGTCCCTTCGACTCTTTCTTTTTCTCAAATACAGAAATTTGACAAGGAGCCCCACTACGCTTTACTGAAGGAGCTCTTCATCCAGGTGTGTATACGAGATGCATGCATTAATCCTGATTACACTTTTGGTGATAACAGGGTTTATTGGATTTTAGACTTTTTTTTAAGGAAATGCCAAAACTCTGTAATAGCATTGTAAAATAGACGTTCTGTTCAACTGAAGCTGGAGTATGACATCGTGGAAATGACTGAAATGTAGGTTGTATACCACCATTTTTAAAATTAAGGAAGTACTCATTATGTTTTCATGTTGCAGACATTTTCCACTCCACGCTACCACCCTAAGAGTCAGCCTTTTGTGGACCACGTCTTCACATTCTCCATTGCAGACAACAGGATATGGTTCAGAAACTACCAGGTAATGTTTCACTATTCTTGGCAAACATTAGCTTTTTTTAGTCAAGATTTCATCACTTTGAGGAGTGAATTATATCTTTTGTTGTAGGTCCAGTATTCAGAAGCTCTTATTCTTTCT
>JAJHUR010034480.1:920-12951 GCA_027495735.1 Lutjanus campechanus | reverse complement strand
ATCTTTGTCTAATATGTCTCTGTCTCATTTTTTCTTAAACATCCCGCTGACCTTGTGTAATTAGTGTTAATAGAACAAATTTAAACCAAATCCAATAATGTTTTTGTCTAATAGGATTTCAAACAGCCCTCATGGACCTTCTGCAAAGTTTCTGCTTCAAAACAGTGAGTCACATCTGTCCTACAGTCCTGAACTGCAGTAGACAACATCTGTCATGCGGAAAAACTAATTAATATTATTGTTTCCTCTACAGTTCATACACTGGCTGAACTCAAAATGACAGGAAACTGCCTTAAAGGATCCAGACCGCTGCTCTCGTTTGACCCTGTGAGTAACACTGTCCATTATATAATTAAATTAGGAGTGTATACTGTATATAGGGAGCTGTGTGTGTGTGTGTGTTTCTTCCAAACATGACACCGGATGATTTCAGTGATTACCAAAACTAGGGCTGCAACTGATTATTATTTGGATTAATCTATAAAAAGTTAGAAAATTGTAAATTATGTCCATCAAACTCCCAAAACCCCATCTTTCTCATCAAAGATTTCTCATTGATGGTCTGAGTCACGAGTGGTCTTAAATTCACAAGCTGCTTTTACAAACTGCTTACCTAGAATTTAAATATAGGTATGTTGACAGCTGATAGATGATTTGACGGATGAACCTGAACAAGGCTAATTTTTTTTGTCCCTTCGACTCTTTCTTTTTCTCAAATACAGAAATTTGACAAGGAGCCCCACTACGCTTTACTGAAGGAGCTCTTCATCCAGGTGTGTATATGAGATGCATGCATTAATCCTGATTACACTTTTGGTGATAGCAGGGTTTATTGGATTTTAGACTTTTTTTTTTAAGGAAATGCCAAAACTCTGTAATAGCATTGTAAAGTAGACGTTCTGTTCAACTGAAACTGGAGTATGACATTGTGGAAATGACTGAAATGTAGGTTGTATACCACCATTTTTAAAATTAAGGAAGTACTCGTTATGTTTTCATGTTGCAGACATTTTCCACTCCACGCTACCACCCTAAGAGTCAGCCTTTTGTGGACCACGTCTTCACATTCTCCATTGCAGACAACAGGATATGGTTCAGAAACTACCAGGTAATGTTTCACTATTCTTGGCAAACATTAGCTTTTTTTAGTCAAGATTTCATCACTTTGAGGAGTGAATTATATCTTTTGTTGTAGGTCCAGTATTCAGAAGCTCTTATTCTTTCTGTTTGCCGTTAGTTTTGTTGCAATAATTTCTTTGTGCCTTGTTCAGATCATGGAGGAAGATGCCTCTCTAGTTGAGATCGGCCCTCGCTTTGTCCTCAACCCCATCAAGATCTTTCAGGGGAGCTTTGGAGGACCTACACTCTATGAAAACCCCCACTTCCAGTCTCCTAACATGGTAAAGCCAAACGGATGCTAGTTTAGATTGTAGACGCATGTGATGTCGCATATTAAGTTCCTGATACATGACCATGCTTACATCATTGTTCTCCTTACACGCCCACAGCACCGGCGAGAGATCCGACTGGCGGCAGCAGCCAAAATTCGCGAGAAGCAGATGGTGAAGGAGTTACAGAAAATAAAGAGGACTGAAGCGAAGGAGGATCTGGCCAGAGACGTCACAGCGGACGTCTTCCTCACACCAGCTGATGAGAAGCCGCTTCACATCCAGACAGAAGCACCGGAACCCAAAGTGGTGAAGAAGAACAAACACAAAGCTTTCAAAAGACAAAGGATGGCACGCAGGTAACTGAATGGACTGGATTAAGCTGAGTGAAAGGCTCACTGCTGCCACGATTCAATGTTGTCTCAAGAAAGTGTGGGGATGCAACAGTGATGTCAGGTCTGAAGCCAAATATTATGAGCTCTGTTAGTTCAGAAAAAGATCATGTCATCATTTAATTCACATATTTGACAGAACTAGAGAAAATCTTCAGTGTGCACATATTGTGTTCAAAGTCTGTCTGCCTCATTTATGGATCCTCCTTCAGGAGGTTTGTGCAGATTGCAAAGACTGCAAACAATATCAGCCCATCCTTTTTGATAAATGAAAATATTTCATCAGTGTAAAAAAAAACTGTTTATTGCTTTTGTGTGACTACAGTTGTTTTCTATGTCATGGAAATAAAACGATTCAAACATACTGTCAGTATTGTCTGATCTGTACTCCAAGCAACTAATAAGGTCTGTGGAGAGTGGACATACTGAACACTACACCAGACACTGTAAAGGGATAGTTCACCCAAAAATGAAAATTCAGTCATTCAAGTGGGGTTGTATGAGGTATTTATCCACAGTGTGTCACCTACAGTAGATGGTGAGCAGCTGTAGGAAGCTAAGCAATATACTGCTGTGGACAGAGTCAGCAACAAAGTTATTTTAGCCTCGTCTGATGGGAAACATCCATTAAATAAGCCAAATTCTCAAAACCAACCAAACCCCATAGGCAAAATCAGTAATTTTACCTTGCAGAACCCAGGAGTTGCTGGTCTACCGCTGCCTGGCTCTGTTAGTTTTTGTTCTTGTGTGATTTTAGTGAACTTCAAAATCACCAAGGTTACAGAATAACACAAACAAACTAACAGATCGAGGCAGCACTCCTGCTGCTTCTCCAAACTGGGGGCACATTGACTGGCATCTACTCCAGGTCCACTATGGATTAGTACATCATACAACCCCACTACAAATAATCTGAAATATCCCTTTAATGTCTTATTTTATCTGACAAAAACCAGCCACTGCATGGGTCAAAGAGAAAAAGACAGGAGAGGCTCCAGAATCATAAGAACACATACTGAATACTGAACATAGACAACAGCTGGACTATAAGTCAAGACTCATGAAGTTATGTTTGCATGTTGAGGGTCTCAAAATACTCAGTCTCCATAGTAACAACATAATATACAGTAACTGTACATACAATAATTTTCCAAATCCATCTATGAAATAATTAACTCAGTACAATAGTGATCTAACTTCACACAGGTGAAAAACAAGGCCAGGTAGGTGATATTATCGACCCACAAAATCCAGTAGTAACGCTCCAAAAGATGAACCAGTTGACTTATAACAATACAACCTTTCCCACTGTGTCCATTATCCATTATGACCATTCAAGTCCAGTATTTCTTAATGTGTGCACACCACTGGCTGCACTTCCTCCTCTGGCAGACTTCTCATCCACAGCGACTGGTCACCGCTCAAGTTAAAGTGCTTATTTTTTCAAAGAGACATTCAGTGGACTGTAATCACTCCTCCTCCACCTCCTCGTCAGGACAACAGTAATATTCTACAAAGCAGATCTGTCCGTCGTCGTTCCTGACCAGGTACTGCAGAGAGAGGAAGCCCCTGCTGTCCGTCCTCACAGAGACTTTACAGGACAGAGCCAGGGCTTTGGTGGACGGCTTCAGCAGGGACATCTTGTACCTGTCACAGAGAGGACAGCACAGAATGCAGAGGTTTAATAAAACTCATTACAGGCAGATACAGAGGCAAGAATGATCTTCAGAGTTAAGGAACAAATACGATCTTCAAGCCTCACACGTTTTCTGATAGCTAAATGTACGGAACTTTACTGATTCTCAGTTTATTTCTCTGCACTAACCTGTTGGTTTGTGTCTTGGTGCATCGGAACAGCTCCATCATGTCAGAGTCTTTGGGATAATCGTAATGGGCGTTTCCAGAGTTTCCAAACGTCGACAACCTGAAGAGCAGAACAAACAGATATTTTTAGACAGTACAAATATAATGATGAGCCAAATGTTCTGTAAATATTATTCTGTAGAACACACAGTGATGCTTTATAATGTTAGACCACACACCTGAAGTAAGGCTGGCTGGGGGACATGGTGATCTGTAGCACCTCGCTGGTCATGTCCAGTTCAGAGAAGGCTTCTTTCAGACTCTCTGACAGCAGGATCACCTTTGAAAAGAGCCAGAGGTACATGAGTAGTGATCAGTTATGTACTGTTTTGTTAAAATTTGCAGACATATACATTCCTAATGGGTTTGTACAGTAAGCAAGTCATCGCAAGCAACATAAAACTTGTATTTTCTACTGATAATGTGTAGAGATGCCTTATTTCTGTATATGTCTTTTATTATATAAAATAGTGACCTTGTTTGTGACGTTGTTGCTGCAGAACTCAAAGTCAATTGGCTCTTCTGGTTCTTGTGTGTTGATCTTGCACACAGTCACTACCCCACCTTCCTCCAGGAACAGGGTCAGAGGGTAACCGTAACCCCTGTAGCACATCCGCAAGGCTGTTGAAACTCCTGCAACATCACACGAGGGAGATAATGAAAATGATGAGTCAAAAACATAAGATGGATAGTAATTCACGGCTGAAAAGACTAACACATTTAAAACTGTGATTAATAGAGTTACGTATATCTGACTTCTTTATTTCTTTTGCTCACTCTTCAGTCGGGTTTCCTTTATGTTTACCTGGTACTGTGCTTCCTCCAAAGATATTCAGGCAGTCCAGCAGGACAGTGAGGTTGACCTGAAAACCCACCAAATCTTCCCTTATGGTGAACTCCTGGAAGATCTCAGCCTGGAATAAAAACAGAACATGTTGGTTCTTTAAAGTATCAACATTATATATTTAACAGAAACTAGATTTGGGGGAAATCAAGACTCTGCTGCATTCAGTTTCCTCACTTCCTCTGAGTTTATGCAATTAAAAATATACAGGGATTATTACAATATATTTACAGCAAACACACCTGGATGAAGGCATTGGCCTGCAGACATTTGGAGTCCTCGACAGTGACCTTCAGGCCGTTGGGTGTAGCGCTGAAGATGGCGTGGTCTTTGAACATGATTGCTTTCAGTATGTTGGACAGATTTCGAGCATTATCCATACTGGCCACTAAAACGTACTGTTCATCATCGGCTTGTGACTGGGTTGACAGAGGCATTGTGGCACTGAAATGAAGACACAACAAAGAACTTCACAAGAAACACTGGAACAGCAAAAGGTCAGAAAGGTAAAAACTGAACAAAAAAACCCCATAAAAAATAGCAGCTGAGTTAAAAAGGTGACAGGTATCGTTAAGAGAAATGTTTCTTACATTACAACTTGGATACCAGTGGTGGAATATAAAGTACATTTACTCACTTTGTACTTAGGCACAAATTGATGCATAGCTGTAGACTTAACTGTATAACCGTATAGCTCAACCCTAGACATCTATAGCATTAAAATAAAATGCACATTGATGCAACAGTAATATTCACTCAATAATGTCATATATAACAGTAAAACATTGACAGTGACTATTTTACTGCACAATGAGTACTTTTACTTTTGATAATTTAGGTACGTGTTCCTGAATAGTTTTTATAAAGTAAGGTTTCGAGTGCAGGACTTTTCTTGTATCGGAGTATCTAAGTAAAGGATCTGACTAATTCTTCCACCATTTTCAAATGAAAAGCAAACTCTTAAGCGAAAAAGACTTATATAAATTGTGCCATATATACAGGAAACTGTAATTTTTCTGTCCGTTGTTGACACATTTTAAGCTATGCTATATGACAGCTATTCTCATGTAACTAGAGTTGAAACACCGTAAATAGCAAATTCTCGCTAACTTCAGTGCTATGTGTCGTACTAACTAGCATCTCCGGTAAATAAACTTTTTTTAAAAAATGTCTCTGGTACCTGTGATTATATGCCAATCACTTACAAAGTTGCAATACAGACAGAAACTCGGCTGTGTTTTGAAGAAAAGCGCCCTGCTATGTAACAACTTCCGCTTCTGTGCGGAAGTCGGTCCTGCGCCTGCGTAGTCGTATTCTAGAGACTTCTCATCTTGGGTCCAAAACGCATGAGAAATATCCTGTCAACATCGGCAGTACACGTCTACAGTGGTGTTCTGTGATCTACGAAGGTGAGAATTATTAGTCAGTGAAAGTTTTGTGGTGATGAAACTGATGTTAAGTCCGCAGGTTAGTTATAATTATTTATATTTGTTATTATTACCATCGAGCGATGACAGGAAGCTAGTGTTAGCTGTTAGCTAACAGTCCCTCTGACGACGCTTTGATTATAGTATTTGTCGATCAATAACGAGACAAGTTAATAACACACAGAAGTCTCTCCATCGGGAAAGGTCCTCAACAAATCGACTAAGGTTGCCAAGAAGAGATGAAAACTCAGCCTATCGTCTGCTTCTTCCTCTTTTAAGCTAACATTAGCCACTTAAACTTCAACACTAACTTAACAGGTTGGCAGAAATCTGCTTAATAAAGTGTAACAGAACATAATCTTGTCTTGACACTGGCTTTAGTTCAGAGTTATGTAAACATAGTCATATTTTGCACTTTTAAAAATAGATATATACACAAAAAGGCAAAGATGACAATTTTAAGTGCAGGATTATGCAAAAGAAAAAAGACCCAGAGGGCTTATTTGACGCCTCCACCTAAATAAAAAATTCACAAAGTTATTAAGAAATTAAAAACACTGAACAACAACAAAAATAATACAAAACTACTACTAATAAAATACGTTTGATAACAGCAGCAATAAACAACTGTGATAATAATATCCAGTTAAAAGCAAAAAATGTGTGTGTGGTGTGTAAGGGGGTGTGTGAGCCTGTATTGTGTATGTGAGGGGAAATATGAGTTCATACTGTATTGATCCCTGAGCAATAGTAAAAATGCATTACAGTGTTATAAAAATAAAGCATGGACAGACAAGACACACTGTCAGCTTATTAGTTAGTTTATTAGAAATACAATGTTTGGTCAGACTTGAAAATTCAAGTTCTGTTCCTCTTTCACTGTGCTCCTTCCATGGTGTTGATATATACATGGACCTCACTCATGAAACAATCTTAGCAACCATCTAGCATCGACCTCCTGATGTAACATTGATGTAATGACATAGCAACTGTCCAGCAAAACTTCTGGCAAACAGTTGTTCAGGTGTCAGTGACTTTGTGAATTTCAGGTGGCCTCATGGGCAGATACGTTGAAGTTTACACCATGAAAATATCCATCGACAAATACCCGACAATTCAGTTACTCCTTGTCTGGTGAAAACAATAAATAAATTGCCCTTCTTAATATCTTCGCATGAAAACTTTTACACCCTTGTGGCCACTGAGCTGAAGACACGTTATTATATTTTTTTGACACCTCTACCTTCTTTCTCTTCTTCAGGTTCTTTTCTCTTGGCGGCCTGTCTGAGCCACAGTCATGGTGTGCATTCCCTGTATTGTGATTCCTGTCCTGTTGTGGGTGTACAAGAGGTACCTGGAGCCGTTCCTCTACCCCATCATTTCACCCATTATGAACACATTCTGGCCCAAAAAAGCAGTCCAGGAGACGACAACAAATGACCAAAAAGTTAGTGAAAAGAGTAATGGGACTTGCAAGGTAAGTTGATGGAGAAGTGTGATTTTATTATGACATTTTGATGTTGAAAGCGTTTTTCCATTAGCTATTTGTATATGGCTAGGTGGTAATTCAATATTATAGAAACTCTGAATGTTATTTTTTATATTTAATACAATTTATAGGTTAAGCTGGATTTCTCCAGACCTACTCGAAACTAAAGCTGGAGTTGGTTTTGAGCCTCTTTAGTGATTGTTTGTGCTAGTTAACAGCATTTTTAAAGGCATTTTCTTTCTCATGTCTTTCAGGCCGAAAGCAACGGTGAGGTCACAGCCAATGGATCCACTATAGCAGCAGATAAGAAGACAGATTGACGGCTCCAAATGTTTATAATAATGCATTTAAAACGGTGTAAATATTCCATTAATATAATTTAGAGAAACTATCAATTAACTTAACAGTCTTCTTTGAATAGAGGGGGTTTGTAAACTTCCATATATTATGTACCTTGTTTTTATTTTTTTTTTAAATTTACACTAACTTTCAGAAACTGATTGTTGTTGATACATTTTCCTTGTTAACCATGAATAGATACATGCATTTACTGTATTCAATATTCAGTCTCAATGGAATTGTTTTAAGTCAAACTTTGAATTTAAAGAATGAATAAAAGGAAATCTGCAAATAAATAAGATGCTCATTTATTGCTCCCATGCTAAGCTGTGCTTCCACTTCTGTTTGCTCACTTCATACTATCATCATGAAAGGTAAACTATGCAGAATTTTCCTTTTAAAAAAAGCAAACGGGACTCTATAACAGTGATCGCCTACTTGTACCTAAGGTCACACTGGTGTGCCTGCTATTTTTAAGTGAAGACAAAACATGTATATTTTAAAATAATTGTGTAAATTGTGATTTTAGTTAACATGTTCAAATTTAATTTTGACAACCTCAGCCTTGGGGCCACTCAGTGATTTCTGGCGCAACCCTAAGGGGGTCCGGACCCTAGGTCGGGAACCAGTGCTCTATAACAGTGTAGCAATCAACAGTTATTTTACTGTCTCAGTCACTCTCCTCTGCTACTGTCTGTTTGGCATAGACACACACACACAGACAGGCAGAGCAAACTGAGAAGCATTCATTTCAGCTACATTCACTGGTAACTGGAGGTGTGAAGAAACTTTGATTGGTACCCTTATAGAAAAAAAACAAAAAACTAATTGACAAATCCTGCATCTTCTACCTGTTTAGGAATTGATTTTTAAAAAAAATTATATTTTAAACAATGTATTCCTGCATCCACAAGAAATCATTTGCCTGATGAAGATCTTTCTGTAGTGAAAAATTGCCTGAAGAGAGTATGTCCTAAAAGAGAATTAAATTATTTATTTTGAGCGTTTAAGACTTTTCTCCTTTGTACCCCAAAACAATATAAATGTGACATCAATATCATACCTGTGCACAATTGGGTTGAGATTATCTATATTCATATATACAGAGTATAAATACATGTAGATATCTATATCTATCAGGTGGTTTTTGTCTTTGTTTACACTTGTATTAATCAACATATGTAATGACAATATTTTTTAAAGCAATTTGTATTGCCTTGTTGTCAAAATACAATATAAATGCACATGCCTTGACTCCCTGTTATTGCTTGACTTTTTTTTTTTTTGTCACGCACAGTAACTTAAAAAATGCCTGTTTTTCTCCTTAATTGATACATAGAGAATTTATTTCTGTATTGTGCACATTCATTCTTAATGTAATAATTTTCCTCAGTCAAATATATCAATAAAAGATAAGATAAGATAGATAAAAGAAAATCTTTACAGTCTAATACTTATAAGTGCCTTCATCTGAACTTGTTTGCAACTTATTGTTTAAAAAATTCCATATTGATTGTATTCAGACAATATAAATGTGACAGTAGTGCCTGTGTAAAATGAGTACATCCTGAGTAGGTTCCAAAATATATTTAATGACTTCAAAGAACCTGTAAGTAGATAGAAAAGTGAGGTTTAGAACTTGTAGCGCTTGGGCTCTATTTCCCCTATTTCTATCTGCAACGTCACCAACGTACAATCAACGCCCATATGTCGTCATTACGCAAGGGGTGGCGACGTGGAAAACATGGTGGATAGGAGTATGTAGAGTAAACTTAATTGTCTCAAATTGCCCAGAATTTCAGGTATTTGCTGTTGTAAATTACACTCGATAAACAAATCGAACTAAAAGCATATTTAGTGTTAAAAACAGTCGCAGTTTAGCGGTCGCGGGAGCCGAGATAGCCGCGGAAACTGCGAGAAGCATTTCTGACAGGTAAGCCGAGCGGTCAGCTGATATCAAACAAGCAGTAGATGTTAGCTGCTTTCTGGACAGAGAGTTACTAAACCAACGGTTAACCGACACCGTCACTAGTTAGTAATTTATTTAGCTATGGCCCCGTGCTAATTTGGGACCGTCAGTTTATCGTGTTGACAGTCAAAGTTTCCGAGGCACAGAATATTTTCTGCATGTGAAACAGGATGAGCTAGCTTACCGTCCTACACGTTGGTTAACTGGAGTAGCAGATGCAAGTGAGCAGACACAGCTACTTAATGAGATAGCACACTGAATCAGGACACTAGGTTGGCAAAATCACAAGAAGGGTGTTCACGAATGACACAAGAAATAGTATGTTTTGGTAGCATGTTTGTGACTTTCATTTACTGACTATAATACATGAAAGGCTCAAACTATCCTCTGTGCTTCTTGTGTGCTGCAGTTCACTTGGGCAAATGTTGGCTAGCTGGCTACACCTGTGTGCCAAAGGTGTGTCATTTCAGTGAAAACAAAACACACGTCCTGGTTCTTTATGTGTCATCCTGTAGGGAATGTATTCAGTGAGGACAGATCTGCTTTGCTCAGATACAATTGCTAATAGGGCTGGGCAATATGTAAATATTATATAGATATTGTGGTATGAGAGGAGATATAATTATGTAATGATGTGGCATAAATGTTTTTTTTCTTGGCTTTAAAGGCTACATCACACTAAAGCAGGGGTCCACAACCTTTATGATCAAAAGAGCATTGCACCATTTTTGGCCAAAAAATATGTCTGGAGCCACAACTATAAAATTTTTTGTTTTCATTGAAGACTTGTTTTTTTATTTGACATCCATAGCTAGCTTATTGAGACTCAAGAAGACTAGCCACCATCAAAATTGAGAGGAAAGAGGCACCGAGCCATAGACATAGTCTATGACGCACACTTTAGTTAACAAAATATTAAGCTGTTATTTTTAATTTGTTGTAAAAGCAACATACTTTTACAGTTGGTAAATGTAAGAATCACATTACACTGTCAAAAAAACAAAACAAAACTGAGACGACTTAAATTTCTGCAATAGATTCTTAACTTTTGAGACTAACTTAAACTCTTAAGGTTTGAAATAAACTATGAAAGGTTTTGCTGACCTATAATCTTTAGTGAGTTATTACTTTTGTTGTTTAGATAAACTTGAATCTTTGAGTTTTAGATACTCAACAAAATTGTATTTCTAAAATTGGTCATGGTGAGCTGTGAACCTGATTTGTCATTGTTTTGGTGCCTGAACTTTAAATGGTTTTCATTTAAAATATAAAATTTTTAACCATCAGTCACTGTTACTTTAATGAATTTACTCTGTTATTTTTTAAATACAGTTTTTTGGGTTTCTAAAACTCAAATATTTATGTTTATCCAAAGAAAAGTGAATTATCTCAACAAAAAGTCAAACTCTTGGTGCTTGATTAAAAAAAAAAATCATGTTCTGAGTGAAGCAGTAATTTGTATATGGTCATCACATTGGCTTGGATATTGTGCCTGCTTGTTTTTACTGAGCTAATTAGACCTTTTGCGGATTAACATCATTTGGTAAATATGTTGTGCATCGAGTTGATTATTAGTCTTGGTGATGACAGCAGAAATGAAAACATTTCCTCTGCCCCAGGATTTGTCATATGCCTGGTGAAAAAGCAGTCAAGAGTGGTGAGTCTGGCTGAGTGCAGCCAGCAGTGATGGGTGCCAACACCAGCCAGGTCAGTGACCTGTCTGACAACCCCAGTCTGAAGGCCCTAGTGGGCACAGAGTCCATATCGGAGAATGACCCATTCTGGAACCAGCTCATCTCCTTCACCTTCATCAGTCCCACAAGCAGGTATACAAACACACATTGAGGTTCTGTTGAAATGTGTCTAATTATGTGCTGGAATGTTGCACTTAAGTAATTTGAGGCTGCTTTCCATAGCTTCACAGATGCACAAAATTGTGAACTTACTTTGTAATGCTCTGTTTGACAAAGAAATCTTAATACAAGGTTCACAAAACTTTGTTTCTCTGGAGCTTTCTGCTGCATCTCACAATGATGAAACCATGCGATGCAGTTGAAAGCTCCATTGAAAGATAGTGGTGGACCTTGTGTTAAGGAATTTTAGCCAAACTACTATTTCCAAGGTCAGGAACTTCTATATTCAATACTTGGTTAATGTTTTTGATGTTTAGAAAGAGGTTTTGGGCACTTGTGTTTGCCAGGCCATCCTGTCAAGAGCATACAGAATAAATCATTGGATAGATAATTGGAAGGATAATCAGAATCAGAATAATTGAAAATAGCTTCTGATAATGAGAAAAAACTCTGAGTTGCAGCTCTAG
>JAJHUR010034357.1:33486-53373 GCA_027495735.1 Lutjanus campechanus | reverse complement strand
ACAAAAAAGTCGTTTTCTCAGTTTGAAAAGTCAGTTTTTCATTTCCCACTGCGGCTGCTCCTCTTGGAGCTACTTTGTTCCAACGTTTTCACAAAGACAATATGTGAAACTGCTCTAAGTGAATTCATTAAATTTTCAGGGGTAGGGACTGAATTCAGTTCTAACCTTCATCATGGTTGGCAGTGTTTTCATTATTGTGAAACAACCATGACTTAGACATCAGAGACAGACGGCAAGTTTCCACTGTATATTTTTTCAGTCACACTTTATTTTACAGTGCACTAACAGAACCTAACAAGACATATTATCAAATTAGACAAAAAAAAATGAAATAATATGCTCTCTTTTAGACAGTGTTAAATTCTTTATTAGGCTTTATTAAATGGTAATTAGGAACACATTAAAGCAGAGCTGTACTGTAAACTAAAGTAAATTGTTTCCCACTGTTAGACCCTTATTAGACTTTAATAGAGGGTGATTAGGGAGTCATTACTTGCGAACTGGACTGTAAGTGAAATCACATATCTGCTACTTGAGACAAACTTTCTTGTTGTACAATCGGCAGAGTAGCCAAGTTAAAAGACTTCAAGTTAGAAAAACTGTTTAGAAGTTCTGAAGTTTTCTGAGAATAAATGCTAGAAATTTTAAATGCAATTAACTTGAATAAATAAAATTTGAATATTTACATGAAGGCCCTCACATGTTGTGTGCTGCTGCTAGAGAGGAAGCAGGTTTGTGTGTTTCACTGCTCCCCTCACAGATTTACATTTCATTCACATTTCAGACATTTGTCTAATGTGCTAATTTACAGCAATCACAACGTGTAAAGCGTTGAGGGATTCAGAGTCCTGCAACAGAATGTCCCAACACGAGGGATGGCTATTATTGAACTGTTGTGGGAATCAAACCGGTGTCTTCAAATGGCTTCTCAACCCCAGTAGTGCACCTTGCCAATCCTGTTTCAGCATCAGATTAACAGGAAAGGAGGGGAGGCCAGAGGGAAAAGTGAACGGGGAATTGCAAAAGCTTGTGCATTTATATTATGAAGGCAATAATGTTTGATTACGTTATTACAAAGTGCTTAAAATTGATCCTTTAGACTGTTGAGCATTTACAGGGGATGTTGTTCCTGGTGAAATTTAGAATAAAAACAAGCCCTTTGAGTGTCTTACTGTGCAGTATGAGTGCACACACACAAAATAACCACATCACGAAAAAAGAGCAGTTTTCTGGCCTCTGTTTTGAGTTCAGGCGAGTGAACAGACTGGTCATCCTGGTGCTGTGTTGGGCTCACCTCCGGGCACAGCCAAAGCAATTACACAAATAAGCCTCTGCAGTTCATTCCTGTGTGAGACAAACAGACGTGCCAGATACCTTCGCAATTATAACAGAGAGGAAGAAATCTTCTCACAGACTCGCGCCTCCTAACAATGCCTCCCACTCGAGGCCTCCCTTGCAGGAAAGCGGATGCTGTTTGCTGTTGGTTGCTGCTGTTGTTTTGTCCTTCATGCCGACTGTTTACATCGGTTCTTTAATTAATTAGCTTTTTATAAAAACTAAATCGTCTAATCACAAGCGGGAGGTCAAAAGCTGTTTATGTATTGTGCTGTGGTGGTGATATAAATCTCACATGTGCTGATATAGTCTTGATCCATCTGATAATAACCACGGTAAGAGACACCAGCATGTAAACAATATGTGTAAGTGAGAGTTCTCCTTGTATCATCTAAACAACAATTATTCATTCATAAAGGCAATCATGCATACAGCTGCAATGACTGATTATTATAGTTCTTGCTTCTTACTGTAAATGGAAAAGTGTGGAGCTTGTCCTTGCACTGTTATGTGCGCCCAGTGCCTTGGTTATTGAAACAGCCCGTTAGCTGTAGGTACTTCTCCTGTCTCTCTCACATCATTTCTGAAGGCACCCCTCTAGCATTATGTTCTGATGTATCATCAAAGTCTGCCAACACACCTGTTTTCCTGGGTTTTCTCACATATTTCAAGGCCATCTCCTTAATTACAGCTTTATTATAAATAATCATCACACACCTATCCATAAGTTTTCTTATGTTTGTCTGACATCACCCAAAATACCAGATTGTCTACATCAAATGGCATAAGCCTTTATTTATATATTTTTTTTATGTAAGGCATATGTTCCATTCCTTGTGTACATCACATGGTGATGTTATGTATATTAACCTACATGACTAATGTACTTAACCCTGACCCTAATCCACATAACTAATGTACTAATGTACTAAAGTAACTCAGTAGTATTTGTGCCTTTATTTTGAAAATATTCCTGGATGTTGTATATTTATTATTGCTAACTTGACTGCAGAGCCCTATACATGCAAAACTGGTGCCAGTGGGGTATGTAAAGTGTCAGTTTGAAACAATGGGCCACTGATTTAGCCGCTATATTTGACACATTTTTATATTAACAATTAATCACATGACTATACGTAAGGTGTCATTCATAGCGATGAATTTGGGCAAAACAGGCAGCTGCTTTTAGTGAAAAACTCTAAAAACCCTGCACACTATCTGTCCAGCACACAAGAGATGGACAAAGTCAGCAGCTAATTAGTGAACATAACAGAGTATTTAGCCGCTGAAGAGTCAGATTTTTTGATGCTGGTGGCGACCAAAAACAGAGCTAAAAATAAGTGCACTACATTCGCTAATGAATGCTAATGTTTCTCTGTATGTGCTGGATGTGTAAATAATTAAGCAAGTTCACCACATTAACTTCACAAGGTGATGAAGTCAGTGCTGTCTCTACAGCTTGTTTTTTACCCAAAGCAACCAAGAAATCAGTTCATGTCTAAAGCATTTACAGAAGACAAAAAAAAAAAAGATAAAGGTGAGGGTGACTTTGAAACTGAATCTTTTTTAAAAATGCGTCTCACTTTCTGAAGAAATAGAATGTAAATGTTTGCAGGTAAATCCTGGTTCATTGTGTTAAGATGTTAGTTCCTTGGGATGTAGACTGAGAAAAGAAGGTTATTGTTGGATTTAAATACACACATATTGGCTGTATATCTGTCATTCGCCATGCCAATAAATCCTTCACTGAGCTGCAATACGAATTCCCTGCAGGCTGATTGAGTTGTAATAGTAGCCATGACTCTTAATGTGTCCCTCTGTTTGGGACTTGACTGAATAATTTATGCATGAGTAAAATGATCAGTTGTAAAGCTTTTAGAATCAAGTGCTATTTCCATCCTTCAGAGGGTCACGACCTTTGCCTTGTTGTACGGCACCGGTTTGAAAGAGTGAACTGAGGATGAAAACAGAGTATAGCAGGGAGACTCAGAGGCAGAGAGACAAATGACAGAAGAGAGACAGACAAATGGAGAGACGGAGAGAAAAAAGGGGAGTACTTGTAAGAAACAAAAGAGAGAGTGACAGAGCAGTGGGAGGTATACGCTGTTTGTCAGCACAAGGAGAGCGAAATGTCAGTTTTTGTGCTGCATCAGTGAGTGATGGCTGCCATTATCCCACCCAATGGGTATAAGCAGGCGATATTAGCACACTGTTTCCACACTCAGATGAAACAGGCAGAGTTCTCCACAGTGGGGATACCCAGAGCCAGCATGGAAAATGGAGTGTGAAAGCATGCGAGGCATAAAGATTGGTGGGGGGAGATATAAAATGACGAGGGGAGGGGGAAAAATGAAATAAAGAGAGAAGAAAAGGAGCAGGTGTCGCCACACACAAAAGACATAATCACAAGAAGAATGGTGTCAAAAACGCAGGAAGAGAGGAAATTATGACAAAAGGAGCGTCCCTGTTGCTTCAGAAGTTCCTGCAGTGTTTTAAATATAATGGCCTCTCTCAACATAGACCACACGGTGTGATCTGACATCCATTGTACAAAGTGGCACAGGCAGATATGGTGGTTTGGGGCACTGCAGTGGGACGCACACAATGAGAGTTGTAATTATAGAACAAGCACATCTCACCAGCTCTCTTAACACTGAGGGAAACTACCTGTAATTGTTTCACAACAATGAATGGGTGTAGTATGTGTGTATGTGTGTGTGTGTGTAAATGAAGTTCAGAGGTGGCCATGTGTGTAAATTGTGGACTGACATCCAATACACATGGTATGAAACCTACAATCACATGCCTCTTTGTTGTGAAAATTATGCTCCCAGTTGTGTTCATACTACTTTGCGCCCAGAAAGCGCAGAACTTGTTGTGTTAAGAAAGCATTTCTGATTTTAAGTGCTCGTAAAGATCTGCATTGAAATAGAGATCCATCAGAAAAAGGGAGAACATCACAGTGATGGTTCAGGAGGATTTAATGCTGATGTCTGGGGTAATGTACTAAAAATGCACACTGAGGGACTGAATTCCGGAGGATGTTGCAGGACAGATGTTTCTACATCAATGCTCCTGATCTGAAGGTGTTCAGGGTCTTACTTTTTATTTTGGAAATAAATACAGATGGCCACCCAGGCATGCCAACCTTTTCAGCCAAAAATGTAAATATATCACAACTTCTAGCGCCATCCCTTGGCTGGGTGTAAGGTAAGAGTAGTGATTCTCAACCTGAGGGACTGTACCCCAACAAAGATAAATATAAGGAGTTCCAAGATGGTTAACAGGATAGGGAAGTAGAAAAAAAGACACATTTTACATCATTTTAATGTTCATGAAGCAAAGTAAAAACTTATCAAGACAATGTTGTTCTCATTATACAGCTCAAAACAGTTCTGGTGCTGCTCTTCTTAAACCAAGCCCAGTCTCTCTCTCATTCCACTCACATATATACAACATGAGAGCAGGTCAGCACTGTAGAATGGAGCATTGACAAGGAAAACAACAAATATACATTTGTTTGTTTGTTTTTTCTTTGCTTACTCATACCAACAAAGCCTCATTTCATTCTTCAGTGGGTGATCATAAATACTGTACATTCAAAGTAAATCAATTCTATATCATTTAGTATTCATCTTAATTAGCTGTCATTTTTATCACACATCCTTCAAACAATCAAATCTGAGAAACGGCCTACAAAGACACCACATAAAAAGGCTATTGTTGAGGCGTGCTACCGCTTTAAGCACCAGCACAAGATGGCCTCCACAAAGGATTCAAACTTTTACAGGTAAATAAAGAAAACAAGACAGTTGTATGTGAGAGCCTGTGTACTTACCTTGAAATAATTAGTGAAAGAGCTGGTGCTTCCTCACAAATTGGTCTCAAATTCAATATATGCAACTTGAAGAGAGGTCACAAGTAGGTATAGCTTCATGTTAAGGAGTCACAATCTAAAAAGTTAACAAACAACTGTGTTAAAGTTGTCTGTGACATCCTTGTCTGTCCAGACTCAAACAATGTATGTATTGAAGACTGAAGGAATTTAAATAAAAGGTATTAAGTGTATTTTTTGGTAAGATTTTGGCTTTGGCCATGAATGTCGCCACTGCAAGGGCATAGAGGAACAACAGAATTCCCAATCTTCTCTTACTTGTCATATGTAAGACTATTTCACAGTGTCCTACAGATTACCTATCCCATTCCTGCCATCCTCTTTAGTTATGGCGACAGGTTGTCAATGACACAAACAGAAAGTCACATTTTCAAAAAAACACTATATTACAGGTACAACCTACCCGCTGTAACTGGGCAATGTGTGGTCCATTCATCCACTCTACTTTTAATCAAGAAGCCAAAACTCTTGTGAAACCAAAACTCCCACACGGTAATCTGTGCACGCAGTGTCATCACACAGCATATTCACAAGTATACACTTTTTATGCCCCCCCTCAGAGAAAAAGAACCCTGGCAGTGCTAATTGTTGTTCAATTATTCCTCCAGTATTGTGCTAACGAGAAAAATCTGTGCCATCCATCACTGCAGTAAGCTGCATCTGGCCTGACACAGTGCATGGAAATGACAAAGCTAGCAAATTAGAGAGGCATTAATGCACAGGATATGTCCCATGTAGCATATATCCTATGTATTGATTAGTTTTCCTTGTGCCATTTTCCAAGGCAAGCACTAGACCCAGGAAGTTCTTATCACTGGAAGTTTGAACAGAAACAGGGGAACAGGGAAGAGATACTATTTCAAAATGCTAAAAACTGTAACAGTAGCATTGCTTTGTCCTTTGTTTTAGTTATTTTTTGATCTTAGAGGCTACATCTTTTGGCAGATGAAAGCATGAGTAGGCAGAAGATTTAATGGCTGTGATTTTATTACAAGCTAGAGTACAATCTGGGAAGTCATGTTTGAAAGCCAGGCAAAAATAATGACTGAGTTGGTATTGATCAATAACCCTGTCAAATCCCTGCAGACAGGCTATGCTACAATGATTGTGTGATTGTAAAAGATCGTATAAAAATCTTATTGTCCGCTCAATAGCATTTATGGCTAAAATGTAATAGTTGATACAGCAATGCTAAACCTTTTTACACCAGGAGTATTTGCAGTTTGCCTTTGCAGCACAGAATAATCCAACATTCAAGTGAAACAAAATATGTTTTCCAGATACTCAAAAATGCCATTATTTTCTTGGCACAAACAGGACAACATGCTGGCGTCTGTGAGCGTCAAGATGAAGCTGCTGGGATGAATCTCCCTCAGTAAGTGATTCACAGTCCCCTGGGCCTTCAATCAATGTCATTTTTCCTCTGAGATTTGTATTGGCACTTTTTTACTTGCTTCCCTTTGATGATGCAGGTAAGAAAAAAACCCAAAGAGAATGACTCAGGATATCAAACCATTAGCAGAAAATGGCACGGTGAGTCAGAAGGACAGAGGAAAGTCTGTCTACTCTCAACAAGTAGCCCAGGTGCATAAATCTCTTGAAATGCTGCACTGTCTTTGTCAATCTTGTCCACACTCCGGTGCAGCACAGATAAGGTTGAAATAGCAGTGGAATTCAGACAGATGAGTCTTAGCAATTTCAAAGCGAACCAACACATAGTTCAGCCCACATCTAACCCCATCTCAGTCCATTCACCAGCTGTGGCTCACCTACTCTGTCTCTCTCCCTTAGCTTCTATCTCTATATGAAACAAGTCAACAATATGAAGGCAGCAAAGCAATCAAAACAAAGACCTCGCTGTGTACATTTGATTGAGAACTGAGGGGAGGTGAAGAGAGGTGAGGCTGAGAAAACTGTAATTCTAGACTACAAAGACTTCCTCTCACGGGGAAAGGTGGAAATAAACCAAAAATGGCAAGGTGTCAGCATCAAAAGGAGATTATTTGTTTTCAGCACTGGAGGAGGGCAGAAGCGCAAGTCACATGTTAAGAACTGGAAAGATGATGTGGTGGCAGGGAAAAAATATTTCTATTACAACCTGTTTTCCTTCAATAGAACCTCAGGCACAGCCATAGATGGATTATTGTAATCTTTGCCTACCAGAGGCGGGGGAGGGGGGTCAAGGGCCTTAACAATTAAGACTTAACATTTTTGATGAAAGTCGTGGTAATGGCTACAAAGTCAACAACTTTGAAGTTACTTTAAAGAGATGCCAAATGACTACAAAAAGAAACAAAATGACCACTGAGACAAAATGGACACACAAATGGTTTTGAAAATACTTCAAAGAGATGCCATATGACAAAAAAAAGAGACACCAAAAGACTGCAAAGAGATGGAATACAGATACATTAAAAATGCAAAGTGACTAGAAAGAGACAAGAAACAACTGCAAAGAGACACAAAACAACTGCAAAGAGACACAAAACAACTATAAAGTTACTTAAATGAGACACAAAATGACAACTAGGAGGGACAAAATAACAACAAAGAGATGCAACTTGACTACAAATACACACACATGACCACAAAGAGATGCAATATGACCACAAAGAGATACAAAACAACCATATACAGACAAAAAAACAACAAAGTCATTTCTTAGTCATTTTGTGTCTTTGCAGAGATGCAAAACACTCAAAGAGAAACAAAACAACTACAAAGAGATGCAACATAACTACAAATAGACACAAAACAACCATGTAGACTTGAAACAGCTTAGTTACTTCAAAGCAATGCAATATGACTACAGAGAGACACAAAACAACAAACTACAAAGAGATCCAACATGACTGAAAGACACCCAAAACGACCAGAGAGAGACCCAAAACGACTTTGAAATGACTTCAAAGAGATGCAAAATAACGTCAGTAAGTGTCTCTTTCAGTGTGGATGTCTGTTATTCAGGAGGGGTGTGGGTCTTCCACATGTTTATGCCCAGGGACTTGTTGTCTTATAAACTGTCACTGAGCACGGGACACAGACAAACCAACTCTTTAGTCTTTGGATGGGAAATATTGTTTCAGCAGCAAATCGTTGGCTCTTTTTTCCTGCCACATACAATGCCTCAATGTTTCTGCTGTGATTTTCAACCTACACTCAACATGAAACCTCTACTTTTGTGTCTTTACCTCCTCTCCTACCTTGTGTTGTCTTGAAGCAGTGACAGCTTGGCACTGCAATGAGAATCAGATCGCGGGAGATGATTGCGCTTTTCCATCAACACAACCCCTGAATGGATTCATTGTGCCTGCGATTGTATGAGTGCTGACAATTGGTTTAAAAAGATCTTTTCCCTACTCTGTCTGCAAATGATGCTATCTCCCACCTATTCTGAACCAGCCCTCCAGTAACTTTTAAACACCTCCTGCAGACACTTCTGGCATTTTTCATCCAGATTGAACTAAATGAGAATAGATGTTGTAGAGTTTCATTTTTGGGAAATGAGGACAGCGTATGCCTCTTACTCTAAATCAGCTCCATCAGTTCGGTGAACTCCGCTCCTCGCTGTGACAGTTGAATATGTGTGGGTGACAGTACAAACAAAGGTGAATCGATGCATTTCCCCGAGGAAGAGACAAAGAGAGGTTGAGAGGAAGAGTGAGAGAGAGAGAGGGGGAGAGAGAAAAGACTGAGAGATGAAGGTGGCAGCGCGACATAGGGAGTGTGACAGTGTCATGCAGGCTGGTTTCATCGTTTCTCCCCAGCGCCCTAGGGAGATCATTAGCTCACAATATGGAGTCTATCAATCCTCACAGAATACCACTCTCCCCTCCGGATACATGTCCCGTCTGTCTGCCTCTCTCTCTGTCTATCTGTCTGTTTGTCTACATGCTGCTCATAGATGTATATTCTGGATCATGAAAATCTAGTTAGTAGGAAATGGGTTGCATGTTCTCGAGCCCTTGGGGGGTCTTTCATGGAAAAAGACAGTAGCCTGAAGAACAGCTATTATCCCCTATGAAAGCGCAACTCCTACACTCTGTGTGCTTGTCAGGGCCTTGTCTCTTTATTTTACTTGAGTTGAGGTTCAGTATTATGATGAAGAATTGAACTGACAAATCTAGTAAATGTTATGAAGACCCAAACTGTGATGCAGAGGCAGGGCATGTAAGGTAAAAAGACAATATATTTGGTGTTTATCCAAAAAAAAAAAAAGGGTCAGCAACAGGTAGGCAGTGAATTAATTCCAATGGGGAGCACAAACCAAAACACAAATGTCATGTGTCACAATAGACAGTTTAACAAATGAGTGAAGCTACTGCGTGTACAGGAAGTGGCTAATTAAAGGGGAATGAGGGGCAGGTGTGCAGGCAGGAACAATTGAAAAAACTGGAAATAATGGCTGTGCATGATGGGTATGGAAGAATCTGGACAGACAAAGAGTTTTAGAACTGGCAGCCATGGATAATGGGTGTAAAAGTGAAAAAAGTGAAGCTGTCGCCATAACGGAATCACAGATTTTCTTTAATATCCTTCCCATGGAACATGTATAGTGCATTGAAGTTTATGTGTTGGGATTTTGCCTTTTATGACAGGATTTATGGCAGGATAGAAGATTTTTTTTAGGAGCAGTTGTATGAGGTATTTATCCATAGTTAAGTGTGTTGGCCACAGAAGATGGTGGTCAGCATCCCCTCAGTTTGGAGAAGCAGCGAGAGTAAATGCAACTGCCATTATAAGCCAAATATCGCTCTCTCCAAAGCAACATACTGCTTTGTCAAAACCAGTCATTTTACCTTTCAGAACGCAGGAGTTGCTGGTTTACCGTTGCCTTGATTGGGTTGTTTGTGAAAGGTGACATTTTGAGAAAATCAGGTGCTGCAGCGAAAAAACACAGGTCTTCTCGTTCATTTTGAAGAGGGGTAGTCTGTTTGGGCTGTGGCAGTAGGGGCCGCAGGGGATGTGGATAAAAACTGGTGCAGTGTGCGACTTAAAAAGTTGGAACAGTGTCAACTTTTGGAGAAACGCATGAACCAATCTATCATGAACCAATGATCAGAGCGTCCCTACAGGTGACCTGAAATATCACTGAAAGTGGGCCCCAGCTAAGTGGAGTTCACGATGATACTCCACAACAGTGTCTTTGTTTGGTTTATATCATCGATCAAACTTTAACGTCTGGGTTTGGCTGCAGTTTATGCTGCAAAATAGCAACACCAAGAAGCTTCTTTGGTTTGTGTCCATGTGCTTGAGGGAGAGAGAGAGAGAGGGAGAGAGAGAGAGAGAGAGAGAGAGAGAGAGAGAGAGAGAGAGAGAGAGAGAGAGAGAGAGAGAGAGAGAGAGAGAGAGGTGACAGTGCAATGGCTTTTGGCGATCAAGGTACAGACTGAATGGGGAGAGAGAGCAGTGCGAGGAAGCCATTGAACACGAGAAATGAAACATTATTTTGTGAATGTTTCACGTTTACGTTATGTTCTCAGCACAAATAAACAACCCGCACTGCTGCACAACCCTGTGGCTACACGCTGCAGTGCAAGAAGTCACCCAATATCACAAAGTAACTGATCAAGTCAGTGATAGACCAGCTATTCCCATGTTCTGCAAGGTAAACTTACTGTTTTTGCCTTGAATTATAACGTCAGCTCCCTGTCAGGAAATGCTGTCTGATGGCAGGGAAAGCAGTGAAAATAATCTAAATTTTAACATTAATAGAAATGGAGTTGGTTCCTGGGGGCTGTACAGTGCTTGTCCACTGCTCCTTCAGTAATGCAGATGGGTTAAATGCAGAGACTAAATTTAACTGTATGGTGTGCTATGTGTAATTGTATATGTGATGATAAAGTTGACCTTTACTTTTACTCAGAGCAGTACATCACTTAGCTTCCATGCTGGTATTCCTCTCTGCTTCTCCAGACTGGGGGTGTGCTGACCTCCATCTACTGTAATTAATAGACTAACTAGGGACAAGTACCTCATACAACCCCACTTCAATCCCATAAAAATAAGTTTTGAAGTCCATATAGAATTCCAAAGTTGGCGCCGAGGATCTGCGCTAGCTCATTATATATACATTACAGTGCATACAAATATTATTGGGGATGGGACTCCTAGCTGGTTTATTGGTCTATATTAAGTTTATTTACAGTATAAGTTTCCCTATCTCATCGTCCCCCTGGGAAGTGTAACTGTACCTCCCTGCGTGCCAAAGAATTGTTCTGTGCATATGTGAAACTTTAGCTTACACTAAAGTGGAACTGTAAGCAAGCTGGTGGAGTTGGCAGGTGCACAACTGTAACAAGGGATGGAAAAAAAATCTTAAAAACTTGTACAGATTGTTTTATTCAACGAGTATAGGTGTGTGTCCAAGACTGTTGATGTTGGAAGTCCTTTAGGAGATTTCCTTGATTTTTCTCTGAAAATAATTGCTGCATAGCAAACAGTCATTCATATTTTTATGCATTCTTTACTGCAATATGATACACTGGCAATCTATTCAATGTGTACCACCCTCTCCCCGAGGCCTGCTGGGATAGGCTTCAGACACCCAAATGCAAGAACATTGAGCTGATGGATGGATGGAAAGTTGAAACTCCACTCCTCATTGTTATACTTTTTGATTGTTTCAAACACGAACACTCATATAGTACATACACTGTGTTGCACATCAACGAACGTTACACATCACTGCCAAGTAGTTTTATTGAACTCAAGAATAGTGTTGGTCTTAAAACCAGTCTCAAAATCCTCCTACTTCAAATGCAACCAATAACATTTGTTACCATTACTGGCCGTCACCCTTCACCACCCACCTTCACACACACTCCAGTGAAGTGAATATTGGAGAATATATGGCTACTTAAGAGTTCATTTGCAAAACAGCATCCAAACACAGCAGCATGTAAATTCTGCAATGCAACACTTACTGAGACGTCTGAGCCCACATCAAACTTTTATCGGGATTTATAAAGGAAGCATACAGAAAGGTAATGTTAAGTGTAAGTGATGCTAGCAAAGCTAACTAGCTAAGTGACAGGCTAGATACAGCTGTGTCACTCAAAGCTACATTATATCAACATAACCTAATGTCAGCTTTGACATAGATGCTACTCGTGGTGGTACCACTCCCTTACTTCAAATGAAAAAACTTAACAGCACTTAGGTTTAACTTGTCTTGCCCCACCTTGATCTTGGTCTTGACTTGATCTCAACCCCTCAAAATCTTGTTCTTGTCTTGGTCTCAGTACACTCTGGTCTTGGTCCTGACTTCGTCTCTGGATTAGGTGGTGTCGTCCACAAAACTGGTGCCAAGTATTCAAAATACTTCAACAGCATTCTGTCATGTAATCTGGTCCAACATTTGAAACTATACAGAGATATGGATGTGTTTTCCAAAAGAAAGATAATGCACCAATGACCCTGTTGGCAAAGAGGTGAATGTGTTCCTAATTGGAAAAGGATGTCTCACACACACACACACACACACACACACACACACACACACACACACACACACACACACACGCACGCACGCACGCACACACGCACACACGCACACACGCACACACACACCAACAGAGACCCTCTGGGAGGTAATCTCTCTTCCTGTTCCGGCTATGCCTGGCCAGCCAAGCGGAGCTGCCACCTCATTGTGTCCTTCTGTACCAAGGCTCTGTATGGTCCTCCTGCAAGCAGAGAGAGAGACAGAGAGAGGAGAGATTCAGTCTCCACAAAGACACACATGACACACAGACACACAGGGCTGCATGATGCCCTGGAGTACAAACCAAGAGATTTGACCAAATCTGCAGCATCTGATTCACAGTCTGCTATTTTCTGAGCGAGTATCTGTGTGTGTGTGTATCCTACCTGGGAGTGGCTGCTTTATGTTTGTTCAAGTTAATGGTTTGACTATAAAAGTAGATAAAATTTGCCATTGTTGAGCATGAAAGACCAGCTGCTGCAGAAGGAAAAACAAATGACATTCTCAGAGGCATTGCATTTTCTTCCACAAAACACAACATAAATTAAAGGGATAGTCCAGATTATTTGACATGGGTTCTATGAGATACTTAGTGATAGTCAGTGTATTACATGGTGCACAGTAGATGGTGGTCGACACACCCCCAGTCAAGAGAGGCAGAGAGGAGTACCAGCTTGGAAGCTAAGCAATGAAATCCTGTGGACAGTGTCTGCAGCTAAATGTATTTCAGCCACTTAAGAAAGGTTCACTGAAAAAAAAATCAGTGTTAGCTGAAGTGTACGCTATATTTACAATACTTTACCGCTTCACTTTGTTGTCAGACAGTGAACCAGACCCCATAGTTGAAATCAGTAATTTTACCTCACAGAACATATGAGTTGCTGGTCTAATGCTGCCTTGATTTGTTATTTTGTTTGTGTTGACTTTGTTGTTTTAAAAGAATAGATTCATTAAAGTCACACAACACACACAAACTAAGAGACTGAGGCAATGGTAGACCAGAAACTCTTGTGTTCTGTGAGGTAAAATTACTGATTTTCCCTATGGAGTTTGGTTGGCCTGGAGAGAACGATATTTGGCCCCTTTAACGGAGGTTTCCATTCAGAAAAGGCTCTCTGATAGCAAAGTGAAGTGGTGAAAATATTCTAAAGATGGCATAAACCTAAACTGATTTGATTTTTTAAGGTGGACATTTGAAGTCACTAAAATACCTTTTGTTGCTGTCCCTGTCCACAGCAGTATATTACACTGACTATCAATAAATATTACATAAAACCCCACTTCAAATAATCTGAACTATCCCTTTAAGATCGTATGACACATGGGTCGATAAAAAGATAACATCAATCAGTCAAGAAAGTTGAAACAGCCTAAACTATACATGATACATTGGAAGATGTGGTGGTTGAAACAAAACAATTCATGTCCTTTATAATAGGAGCTGTATTTATAGTCAGTCTCTATTTATTGCTGTAATGTGTCGCTTCTGAAATAAAGGGAGGATAAAAAACACAAATCTAAATAGCATATGTATTCTGATTCCACACACGAAGCAGACAAAAGGTGTTTGGAGGTCAAATAAAAGCAAATGAGGCTGGCAATATGAAACACAAACTCACGACGCGTCAATACATGTTTAACACATATCAACAACCCCATAAATGTAAATTAAAATGATATGTGGGCAGCAATAAATACACTGTGTAATGGTTTTGCCCCTGCACTTTTTTTCCTCTCTCACACTCCCTCTTCTCTCGCACACTCATAACAATTTCATCATTAACGCGGTCCGCATACAAAAATCTAATTTTGTCTTTTTTTTTTTTCTGTTTCATATCATTTACCTCAGTCTATCTGGCATCCAGCACCCTCTTACTTTACTTTCTTCAGTTTTTCAATTTGTTTCACCTAAGAGGTTTTTAAAAATTCATTAACGTTTTGCGCAAAACACTTCTGGGAGTCTCATATTGATTTCTTATTAATAGGTTGTTTGTTGTAATAAATTATTTTGTTCTTAAGGCAATGAATATGTAAAGTTGGAATGCAATTGGTGGAGGAAAAAAATGGCCCTAGGTGCCACAACCAGCAGAGAGGGAAAAATATGAATGTCTTTATTTATTTGATAAAAAACAACGCTGAGGTAATCGTTAACTGTCATTTTCTGCTCATAAATGTATGGTCGGTGTTGCTCATGTTTTGCTCCTGTAGTATTTTACTTGTGATCAATATGTGTAAGTGTGTACGCATACGTGTGTGTCTCCAGTAATAAAAGAATGACGTACAACTGACTATATAACACATTCACATGAAACTGAATTAATCCAAATATAAATCACACACTGCTTACTGAATGTGTCATACAATCAATATAACCTTGTGATTTTAGAGAATCTGTTAGTGTGAGTTTTAGCAAGAAGGACAAGGGTAAGAAAACAAAAGGAGTGAGAAAAGACTACAATTCTACTACAGCACTCCACAGACTGCACTCTTATAACACTGTAAAACTCATGATGGACAGTTAAAAAACAAACAGTATCAAGGACGATGCAGAATCAGACACGTTTTGTTTTTGTTCCACACTCTTCTTCTTTGTCAAAACATGGTGCCTACATTAACCACAATGCACCTCCACCTCGGACAGTTCACTTGAAGATTCTGCTGGTAGCGGCTAATATAGCTCTGAGCCTCTAGCCCAAGGTTACCAATCCTTTAAATTAACAATGAAAATAAAAGCATGCAAAGTTGCTAATAACAGGCGCCATCATGAGTCAAAACATGCTAGCTGCCCTGGCCTCCTGCCACTTTGCGTAAGTGGCCCCCAGGCAAAGCAAGTTGGATATACTTGCTACAGAAGTTCACATCTGTTTAATTCCACAGATTTGTTTTCATTTTCAAACCTGTAGTCCTAATCCCCGACCAGCATTGACTGAACTAGTATCACTTGAGACAATTTAACAGACTTCAAGCCCCCTCTCCACAAAAAACTCCACTTCGAGGTCAAGTTCAGTTTTATTGGTCGTATGTTGGTTACCACAGGGTCAACGGTGCAATGAAGTGTGTGGAACGAGAAGAACAGGTCAACTCAGCAATAAGAGCAATAAGCACAGATAAATAAAGATAAGATTTAAATCAGAATTGAATTAAGTAAATAAAATACAACTATATGGTGATACTTACATAATACTAATACTGACACTACATAAATATATTAAAATGAGGATTTGTATGAGAGTAGGCGTGGCATGTGTATACAAGGTTTTGCACATTATATATCAGTCCTTCTGAATACGGGTAATAAATAACATTAAATAAACATGTTAAGAAGAGGATTGTGTGTAGGAGTAAGAGTGACAGTATACAGTACTGCAAATTAGGTATGTATAAGTTCTTTTTGTATACAGATAAAAATAATTCTATCTGAATATGTTAAAATGAGGATTGTAAAATAAAGTGACAAGTGTGTCTTTCACACTGGCTATGTAAATGAATGTGTCACTTTTTAAAATTGGCAGCCAGAGGTTTTACAGAAGACCATTACAGATGTTTTACTTAATGCCTTTTTTTTTTTAAATTACATGTCACAACAAAATCAGTTACTGAAGGGAAGGTGTCACACAAACAGGAAAAAACACATAAACAAAAATAGATAGAACCCAGGTTTAAATCAATTTCCATTAGATTCATCATCATCTTTGTTATCAAGGAGAGTCTTTTGTTTGTCCTTCACAGTCTCAGAGACCACTTGAATTGCAAATTTAAAAAAAAGAAGAAAGAAATAAATACGATGGGTGTATAAAAACTTTCCTTTGTATTGTGAGAGATGATCAGAGAAAAGCCAAACATGGTGAATTCATCTTGATGTTTTCTGAGAGAATATGTCAATCTGACCATTGTGTATATTAGACGAACTATGTCCATCTAGTCCTCAATCAAGGGAGCTTGAGGCTTCAGTCACTTTTAGCTTTTTTTTTAACATGCATTCAGCAGGATTATTATCAGGGCTCTATCTTTGGAGTATGGCTTTTGTGGGTTATTGCATAGATACAAAACATCAAATCTAAAAAAGATAGTAGTTCTGAATACCTCCTAAAACATCTGATGGATTTCCTTCCAGTAGGCAGCTAAAACAGGGCAGGACCAAAATATATGATGATGATCCACATAGTTGCGCTGGCATTGTCTCCGGCAATCTGAGTTACTGGTTCTGTGTGATGCTTCTGCAGAGGGGTAATGAAGAATCGAACCAAACTCTTCCAACAGAATTCCCTCCAAATAAGAGAACTTGTAGTTTTCCACTGCATCTGGCAGACCATATGCCACTCCTCCCCAGAGAGAACCCCATTACTTTTCCCATCCCATTTCTCCTTAATGTACACACTGTTAGACTTTTTTATTGTATTTCTGTGGTAAATCTCGTCCTGGTTGATCCGAAGAACCTTGAGTTACCCAATCTTTAGCTAAGGTCATGAGCTAAAAAATTCTATTTATTATGTGATGATTCAATAAAATATGATACAGAAAGCGATAATACAAATGTACTGTAGGCATTTTGCTGAAGTCTTAAGGGTTTTAAAGGGTCTGAACACCGAATCTGGAGGCAGAAATTACTCTTAATACATGACAGACTTCACAAAGCCTCCAGTAACTGATTTTACAGTCAAAATTAAACATGATTAACATGAGCCAGCCATTTTCAACTAAAAATACTATCAAGATTTCTTTTTGCCTTCAGACGTATTTGACCCAAAACTTAATTGATTCTTGTTTGGGCCATGCCACAGTACATCCCTACACTCAGTTTTGTGAAAATCATTGTGGTAGTTTTTGCATAATCCTGCTAAAACACAGATAAACTAACCAACAGAGGGGTGAAAACATATCGTCCTTGGTGGAGGAAACTAATGGTGCAGTTAGCTAAAATGCAGCTTCACCAAAGGTCAAAAACTCAGCAGTGGTTGACAGAGTTGCTCTTGCCTTGGTATGTCATGGATCCATGGATCCGTAACTCGGGAGGGCTTGTCAGCAGAGATTTTCATGTCACAGCAGTAACACAAGTTAAGTCCTGACTTACACCTGCACCAGCTCTGTTTGAGGTGTGTGTGGTGATGCTCTCACAACGGCGACTCCTTTGAAGTTGTGTCACTTCAAATCTGTCTTTCTTTAATTTCCTTACACTGCTAAAAAAAATATGACACATGCAGACTTTAAATTGTGTTGCTATATGAGCTGATTTACACATTTTAGTATCACATTCTGAAGTTGGCACTGCTAGAAGTCAGTTTTCTTCAACTACAGAAGCACTGCTGTAGTTGTGTAAACAGCAGAATGCCGCAAATTTTAAATTTAAAGTAAGTTACATGAAACATCCCCAAAATACCCATGGTTTGTGGTGTTTTATTGGACATTTTGTGGTAGATGACTGTAGAAATTACTGCTAAGTCTAACAGTGTAGTAGTGCCTTCTGTGATTTTCTGTTTAAAAAATAGTGGCCTAGAAAATGTAGTATTGGATTCAGAGTTATAGCCAGATATTTAAAAAAAATGTGTTATTCCATTTTCTAAATTTGCCAAATCAATGTCTGTTATCATTTTTTAAAGCCCGATTTGGATGAATCTTTAGAAGTCTTACCATTAAAAATTATATTCTTCCCTCTCTGTATGTGTCACTTTTGTACATATATGCTTTTTTCACATATGCAGTAGCAAACAGACTTTGATGTGCACAAATGATGAAGTTCCTCTTTAAAGCAATACAGTTTGACACAAGCCATAAAGGCGGCAGAATCTGTAAATCCACTGTCAGCTGTTTAAAAGCTCATACATACAAGGGGTGGACAACATAACAAGAATATCTGAAAATCTATTGCAAGAAAATGCAATTGCCCTTCAATGAATGCTACCACTGACAGGAGTTTATTTAAATGTATAGCATTTTCTGAGGCTGTTGCTTGTGGTGTTGTTGTTTTTGGATAGTAATATACTGTATTGGCAGAGTTCCCTGCTATTTTCTTTACTCTCCTGCACACATGTTGTAAGGTGCAAATGTTCAGTCACAGTAACACATTACCATAAGGACATTATTTAAAGAATATTTACTGAATGGAAAGGAAATAACAACAATTAGAGATATATCCAGTCAGATACATTTACTCATACACATGCCACACTCATGGACAGTAGTACACCCACAGTAGCATGTCTTGAGCAGCCTTGCGATTCTTGTTAATGCATTATTGGAGCTGTCATCCTGATTCACTCTATTTATCGCCTTTTTCAAGTTTGTTTACTGCAGCCTGTAACTCATGCCAGCGACAGACAGACCATTCCTCTCTTCTGCACATATAAAACTTTTACTGGGCTAACAAACTGCAACCATCGACAGGGACGCTGGTAGGCTGGGGAGGGGGGGAGGGAACGGAGGCAGAGAAGAAAAGGAAGGATTTATGGCGGCTTGTAAATTTGTCCATCAGAACTTTCGCTCTTATCAGCTACATTTGTTCGCTTGGCTCCACAATGAGCCGTCTAGACTTGGCTCAGAGAGATCAATTCTCTCTCTCTCTCTCTCTCTCCTGTCTCTTATACACATCTAGATGTGTATAAGAGACAGGTTCTCGGTAGAACCCCCTGGATGGGTTCTATATAAAACCCATATAATATAAAAATGTTCTCCATAGAACAACCTGAGTGTTCTGTAGATAAAAACCTTTGAATATAAAAATGTTCTCCATAGAACCCCTTGAGTGTGGTCCAGATAAAAGCCTTGGAATATCAAAAGGTTCTTTGTAGGGACCCCTGGGTGTGTTCTTGATAAAACCCATGGAATATCAAAGGTTCTCAGTAGAACCCCCTGGGTGGATTCTAGATAAAACCCTTGGAATATAAAAACAGCTCTTGATAGAACCCCCTGATTTTGTTCAGGTATAACCCTTGGTTCTCTGCAGATTGGCACTTCTAAAAGGTG
Source organism: Lutjanus campechanus (assembly GCA_027495735.1). Taxonomy (NCBI): domain Eukaryota; kingdom Metazoa; phylum Chordata; class Actinopteri; order Lutjaniformes; family Lutjanidae; genus Lutjanus; species Lutjanus campechanus. Next base: position 33,700 of record JAJHUR010034357.1, on the reverse strand, counting down.
GAAAGGTTCTGGATAGAACCCCCAGAGATGGTTCTGGGTGAAACCATAACACTATAGAAGGGTTCTGTGTAGAACCTCCCATATGGGGTTCTGGGTGGAACCTTTCAGAGATGGTTCTAGGTATAACCCTGTTGGATGCTGTTGGATGGAGTCTGAATGGATTCCAAGTCGAACCTTTATAAAAGGTTCTAACAGGAACCAAAAAGGGTTTGCC